>JASKDV010217786.1:0-19005 GCA_032466395.1 Aegires albopunctatus | reverse complement strand
AATTGTGGCCTTCTTCTCCTCAACGCATCAATTACGGCCTTTCATTTGAAAAGCATAGGAAGAGTTATACAATTGCTACCTTCTTCTCATTGACGCGTCACTTATGGCCTTTCATTTGAAAAGCATAGGGAGAGTCATGCAATTGTGGCCTTCTTCTCCTCAACGCATCAATTACGGCCTTTCATTTGAAAAGCATAGGAAGAGTTATACAATTGCTGCCTTCTTCTCATTGACGCGTCACTTACGGCCTTTCATTTGAAAAGCATAGGGAGAGTCATGCAATTGAGGCCTTCTTCTCCTCGACGCATCAATTACGGCCTTTCATTTGAAAAGGGGTAGCAGCAGTTTGCAGTTACGGCAAAGTTATTTAGAATCTACTTATTGCTAAAAAATACCTTACATTAGTTTCATCTTCTTATTTCAGAGGTCATGAAATTTGTCTTAATATTCTAGAACTGAGAACTGAAGATAAGAAACATGGAAACAAAACATTCATGATCACCTGACATGAAGCGCTGCTTGCTCACAAATCTCTTTAAGATTCCGTTCTGCTGATTCTCTGCTGTTCAAAATTTTGCTTTCTCCATTCATATGCTGGAAGAGAAGGGTTGATCGGCTTTGTATCAGGCCTTAAAAAGAATATAAAAATACAGCAATTTTATTTGCTTGAGTCTCAAAAATAATCAGCAATCAGCAATTCAATGTACATTTCTATTTCACTTAGATTCTTATCGCAAAATGCTTGTTCTCTTTGTCATCAATCTTATGAGTTTAAAAACAATTGATAGTCCTTTTCATTAAAAAAAAGTACAAATTGGACACATTGATGCTGTTGACAAGGTCAATAGTATATGACACTGCAATCAATACTGAGTATCTTTTGGTTCAAAGAAGAAAAGTTAAAGTGCCCACTCATATAGCACTTATTGCCAAAGACCTTAACCTCTAAGCATTTTACATTGAATTTTCACTAATTGTATGTTGATGTATGGACATTTCAGCAAAAGTGTATGATGTCTGTATAAATTAAACAGAGCAAATTATCATATTTTCTTGAATTTGCTAAAAGGGTAAAATGGGAATGACAAAGAAACAAACAAGATTCTTCACCTTGTGTAATGTCAATGCTGTTTCGTCTACCCTTGAAAATTAGTTTTTGAGTGACATCAGTCCTAGATCCACTTTGATCATTGGAAAATGGGGCTAAAACGTGTGTCTCTAAGCAATATGAAGTTTGCAGAATTTTCTCCACACCAATTTCCTGTTCACAGTTATGTGTACTCTTCACAATAGGTAAAGACTGTATGTCCTGTTTTCAGAAATCAGAAAGGAAAAGCAGTACAAAACAATCAATGACTTGAAAGGCTGCTAAATAAGTCTTTACTTTGACCATCAAGAATGCCTAGCCTATGTAAGCCTAAAATGGTAAATTTAAATAATAATCTACAGTGCTTTAATACCAAGCTTTAACCAAAGTTTATCATGTAAGATGATATCTTATGTTCAATATGACATTTTCATTCAAGCAAATTAAATTAAATAATATCTTAATTTCAAGAACCTGGAAATAATATTTTAAAAATTGACAAACTTACAGAAGACGTAGTGAAAGGAACCATTTGAAGAATTGACTTGAAACCATCACGTTGGGAGCATGACAATAAATTCTTTGATTTCCTTATAACAGTTTTTTCTCTCCAAGACCAAGGTTTGCTGACATTATACTCAACTTCTTTACAGTGGCCTGTGACATCAACCTGGTGAGAAATTGACAGAAACTTATTTTACATGTTCCACTAATGCATCATCTTTTCACATTTTAACAAATAATTCTAGATCTAGAATGACACCAACATTCAATAATCCTGTCTTTTTCTTTTAACCAGTCAAATAAGTGAGCAGAAAGATTTATTATGAATGGAAAAAGTCATAGAACATGGGATATAGAATTAAGTGCCTACATCCCAAAAATACACACTAATCATTTCACTTGTTCTATCTATACATGTTCATTACAAGTTATTTTACATATGTTATTAATAACCAGGATCATTTCTTAATTAATTCGATAAACAAAAAGAGAATTCAAATACAAGAAGATTAAAAAAGAATATGCCTAAATCATTATGCATCTGTTCTACAGCATTGTAGTTGACTGAATCAGCAATCAATTGATAGAGGAGTTATACAAGTTTATGTTCTACCATTTCAATGACATGAAAGATCGAATAACAGCTGCATCAACATAGTGGACTGTGACATCATGGGTCGCGTTTGGTAGGAAATCTCATATTGGCTTTGTGTTGTCCAAAGCTGCACTGGACACTTGTATATCATGAATGTGCACATTGAGCACTTGTGAATGATGAATGGGCACATTGAGCACTTGTAAATTATGAATGGGCACATTGAGCACTTGTAAAACATGAATTGGCACATTGATCACTTGCAAAACATGAATGGGCACATTGATCACTTGTGAAACATGAATGGGCACATTGATCACTTGTAAAACATAAATGGGCACATTGATCACTTGTGAAACATAAATGGGCACATTGAGCACTTGTGAAACTTGAATGGGCACATTGATCACTTGTGAAACATGGATGGACACAAAGAGCATTTGTGTGATATGAATGGATACATTGATCACTTGTAAAACATGAATGGGCACATTAAGCACTTGTGAAAAATGAATGGGCACTTTGAGCACTTGTAAAACATGAATGGGCATTGATCCCTTGTGAACCATGAATGGGCACATTGATCAATTGTAAAACATGAATGGGCACATTGAGCACTTGTAAATCATGAATGAGCAAATTGATCACTTGTGAAAAATGAATGGGCACTTTGATCACTTGTAAAACATGAATGGGCACATTGATCCCTTGTGAAACATGAATGGGCACATTGATCACTTATAAAACATAAATGGGCACATTGATCGCTTCTGAAATATAAATGGGCACATTGAACACTTGTAAATCATGAATGGACACATTGAGCATTTGTAAAACATGAATGGACACAAAGAGCATTTGTATGATATGAATTGGCACACAGAGCACTTGTAAAACATGGAAGGACACATTGATCACTTGTAAAACATGAATGGGCACATTGAGCACTTGTGAAACTTGAATGGGCACTTTAAGCACTTGTAAAACATGAATGGGCACATTGATCACTTGTAAAACATGAATGGGCACAATGATCACTTGTGAAACATGAATGGGCACTTTAAGCACTTGTAAAACATGAATGGGCACATTGATCCCTTGTGAAACATGAATGGGCACATTGATCCCTTGTGAAACATGAATGGGCACTTTAAGCACTTGTAAAACATGAATGGGCACATTGATCACTTGTGAAACATGAATGGGCACATTGAGCACTTGTAAAACATGAATAGGCACATTGATCACTTGTAAAACATGAATGGGCACATTGAGCACTTGTAAAACATGAATGGGCACATTGAGCACTTGTAAAACATGAATGGGCACATCGATCACTTGTAAAACATAAATGGGCACATTGATCACTTGTGAAACATAAATGGGCACATTGAGCACTTGTGAAACTTGAATGGGCACATTGAGCACCTGTAAAACATGAATGGGCACATTGATCATTTGTAAAACATGAATGGACACACTGAGCATTTGTAAAAAATAAATAGCACATAGAGCATTTGTGGAAAATGAATGGACACATAGAGCACCTATAAAACATGAATGGCACATATAGCACTTGTAAAACATGAATGGACACATTGAGCATTTTTAAAACATGAATGGACACAAAGAGCATTTGTGTGATATGAATGGGCACATTGATCCCTTGTAAAACATGAATGGGCACATTGAGTACTTGTAAACAAGTAAGAGTTCTTTTCATATTTTTTTTCTTTCTTTTTTTTTTGGGGGGGGGGGGGATGGGGGGGTGAAATATTGCTTGATGATTTTGGCATATCTTTTTTAATAACTCTGTATTTTGTAAAACAACAGCTAAAGAAGGAACAATAATCTTAGCAATGCACTGTTGATTTTAGGATGACGAATTGTTGGAAAGGTCCTCTATAGTCATGATCACCATTAACGCAACACTTTGTTTTTTCACTATTAATTTGAAGACTATCAACAAAATAACAAGTCACATAAGATGATAAAACTGAATGAATTCTTGTTTCAACAATTGAAACTTTGATTCCATAAAATTATTGAGTATTTCATACATACATTGCCTTGAAATGTTGCATATTTTTTAACACTTTGTAACTCTGTTACCTGCTTTAAAATGGCCAAATGGCCTGGATCTTTCCTCTGTACTTAATATTGGTAATTTGATAAACAATAAGAAGAAAATGATAGATTCAAATAATAATATGAAAGATTTTCCAAAGCTGCATGTCACACTACATTATGATGATGATAATAGAATGGGCTGATTTGTCATTAAAAAGCAGTGATGCCACAATCTACTTAGAGTGCTAACTGATGCAAATTTCTTAAAAAGAAATACAAGGAGTAGCAAATAGGTATTGAAGCATTTGTTTTGTAAATTCAAATTTATCATCTTCAAAGTTGAGACAAATTATATGGAATGACATTTAATTTAGATAGTGAAATAAAACATATACTACTTGGTGCAAAAATGATTAAGCCTTCCATAAAAATATAACTTTTTTGTGTTTTATATGTATGGAATGAGATAAATAAAGATAAACAAGTGATATGTTAAAGTTGATCATGGCTATATAAGAAAGCATACCTCTGTCACTTTTTGATTTTCATCCAGATTTTCCATGCTATTTTGAAAAGCAGAAAGCAAACCCCGTTTAAAGTTCAGTGCCCAGAGCGTTTCATCAGGCTGTGGACATATACTGCTTATGATACCATCATCATAAGAGAACCTTAAAGGTTTGTGTTGAAGAATTTGTTGAAACTCTTCATGGCTGTAATGTAAAGCAGTTAAAGCATTAACAACATTTTTTGGGCACAATTTTAGATGATGTGCTACTTATGCATTCAACCAGACTTATAAAGACATGCACAGGGACTTATCTTTTTATCATAATATTAAAAGCTATTTTGGTGGGCCTAGACAGTTATGAAAATATTGTTCACTTTTGACTATCCAAGAGTATCCCGCATGCCCAAAGTAGATTATTCTGAATGTTACTTGTAATGAGCAGCCATTTTTCAACAAGAAAGTCATCAAGTAAATTTTTCAGCGAATGTGGATTGTAGCGAATGACTATCTCAATGAAGAGGACAGAAAGTAGGTCACTGAACGAATAAATGCTCGTTTAAAATTTTAATTAATTTTTGCTTTACTTTCACTATTGGATGAAAATTATCACTTTGCAAGGCATCCCTAATTCATGGTCTTTTGCAATGGTAGGTATTCACATCAATCTATTTACTATTTGTGTTTCACGAGATTTTATTTTCTTATCAAGGTTTGCATAGCGAATATACGACAGGGGTCTCGTGTTTCTAACTTGCACATGGCTTCTTAGGCCAGAACCGTTTGAATATCTTTTGCAAATCGTCTAAGTTTACACTTGAGTCTGCAAGTTTAGACATAGGTTAATTAAACATTGCCCATTTATGCATCAACAGCCGTTCGAGTTTGAAATCATTGCATAATTGTATTGTCTCAGCAATGGTTTGTCATAAATTTTCTCTTACAAATGAAAAAAGTAAAAAATAGAATCACAGAGTAGATGAGTCTGAAAATCTAGCAATACTAAATGCCCAATTGCTATATCCATTTAAAACTTCTACAAAAATTTAGTTTTTATTCAAAATCATAAGCAGCCTCTCTTTATTCTTTCCTAAAACTATAACAAATTTACTACTACAAGCATTTTACAACTCATCACCCCATAGCAGTATTTGTATATCTCCTCGGATTTTGATTTACATTATGAAAACAATCTTTTTTAATAGCTTATTTGCTAAATTTTAATATTTTGCTTATTTGTGCCCTATAGGTCTAAAAATATAAGTAAGCAAGGTCAATCTATTATTTTAATAGTTTTTATTACATAAAATCATAATGATTATTGAGACAAATGTGAGATATCATCCGGTCCAGAACATGTTTGGAACATAAAGCAGAGCACAGTAATTATCACCAGCATGATGGCATTGATAGCCTATGCAAGAAGTAGGAGAAGATTAGTAATTACTTAATTATTTCCATATCTAATTGCAATTTATTTATATTTTTATAGTCTTGCTTTGAGCCATCAAATGGGCTTAGTACAAGACTTGCAAATTTTAAAAGACAATTCTGAAATGGAAATAATCTCATAAACAACGAGTATAATGCGACCAAACACAATATCCCAATAAACAGCACAGTATGTGGTATCAAACATTATTGAAACTTCTGTCAATCTATTAATATTCTCTCTGCTTTCAGTAAGTCTTTAAATCAAATAAGCTGTTTGAAAAATTCATATTCATACAGTGAATCAAAATCATGGCAACATGCAAACAATCATTGTAATCTAGAAGGCTAGCATTCAACGACCCTTCTCCTTTAGCTGAAAGGTTAATGCAACTCAGATTTATCTATTTTTCACTCTAATTATCTCAAAACGTTTTTGGGTACACAACACAACAAATAATAATAAATATAATAATAATAATATTTACAATGACAACATTAATAACAATAATGATGATGATGATGATAATAATAATTATAATAATATTCACAATTTAACCCTTTGAACCCTACCGACGGGTACACCGGTCAAAATTTCCGGATGCTATTTCCCTACCGACCGGTACACTGGAATGACCCTTACCCTATTCCTAGTAGACCTTACTGAAGCATAGATTGCCCACATAGTGACTTGTAAACTATATGGGACTGTTTGGAATAGGGTAAAGCAATAATTTCCGATTTGTTTATTTATTACGTGGTTTCGCTTTCATTTCAAAATAAAGCGAATGAATGAAGTCCAACTGTCTTCTTCGGGATCGTTTAACACTTTCTCGGGTAGTGAGGTTAGGAATATAATTTTCGATTCAGATGACGAAGAATTGAATTGTCTTCTGGATTATCCTATGAAGATTTATGAAATATAGAACTAGATTAGATAATCTTGACATAGATCTAGATCTAGATGATGGTGATGGGGAACACGTAGATTTACCTAGACTCAGATCCTGTTCCAGGACCAAGGGAGCTGGGGAGCCCAGGGATAGTGGATTTTTAGGACCGGATAAGCAGGGTTCAAAGGGTTAAAATCAAAACAAAACAAAAAATCTTAACAGTAGAAACAAACATTAATTTCAGCATCAGTATCTTCATCTTAGCTGTTTCAAGCATGGTAATGTAGATGCAGAGACTTAAACAATCATATTCACTCATGAATCATGTAAACATTAACCGCTTCGCTGCCTAAGCCCATAGAATTGAGGGCTTATGACTCCACCGCTTTTAATAAGTTTATTGACTGATCTAAGAGATTTAACCACCAAAAAAACTTGCTTATTACATGTTTTTTAAATAATTTCCCAATAGAATGTTAGCCATCAGCAGATCAGTCACTCTAAATGTTTTTTCACCTTGTTATTCTCTTCTTTACATTTTAGTATAAAACGATGCAATGTCCTTTTACTGTCTATCATAACAATACTAACAGCTAAAAATGACGTAATGTCCTTTTACTGTCTATCATAACAATACTAACAGCTAAAAATGACAATGTCCATTTACTGTCCATCATAACAATACTAACAGCTAAAAATGACGTAATGTCCTTTTACTGTCTATCATAACAATACTAACACTCAGCTAAAAATGACGTAATGTCCTTTTACTGCCTATCATAACAATACTAACAGCTAAATTTTCTATTTTTCATTGCTTTCTTAATTTTTTTCTCATTATTACTCATAAATGAGTGTTTTCAAGATGTTTTCACATTTCATCTGACTTTGTTCATGCCAAATTTCATAGCATTAGACCTAATCATAAGTGAGATATAATTGATTTTGCTACTATAGTACATAATATAGGGATTTACTCCCTGGCACTTCTTTGCCATGTGGTTTGAGCTGCGAAGCGATTAATATTAACATGTCTAAACATTTCTTTGGAATGGTCTAATCTTACTAAGTAATTTTTCTTCTTAAAGGTTCATAGTTATGAAGTATATTTCTCGAAAACAATCTACTTAGATTTAGTTAATTTTCCATTATTTTAATACGTCTATTATTACTATCATCGTAAATATATAATTAATACTATTATTACCATAGCATGAATGCGAAGAATGATTTAATATAGGCCTAATGTTATAATTGTCAGTTATTTCGTACTCCAATTACTAATCACTAACTTACACATAAGAACCTTTCCCCTCAGTTTTGACTTCTCTGAATAAGAAGATAGCTTTGGTATCTTATGATACCACCATTATCGTTACAAATGAATTAAAAAGATCCATCATAAGCATAACTTAAAATATTTAATTGTATCTGACACTACATTAACATTTATTATGTTTCGAACTTTCTGATATACACACTGTATTGTAATTGCCTGAGTCAGAATGAAAAAAACTTTAAAAATTGAAAGTGTTCTAATTTTCTTCTTTTTTTTTTTTTTTTTACCGCGAGCTTAAGTAAATGAGATGGTTTTGCGAATAGATTAAACATATCTATGAAAAGACTACATGGTAAAAAAAAATTAAAAATTGCTTTCAGTGTATTGTAAATGTTAAGAATCCTTGCATGGTGATTAGAATGGAAGAGGGCAGAAAATGGTAAATTATTAATTTCATGAAGTATAACTGATAGCAAGGAGGAATGAGATTAAAAGATATTGTCACTTACTTCCAAATTTATAATCTTTTAACAACCATGACAAATTGAGAAAAGAATATGAAAACTGAGAGAAAACAATCCAAACACATAAATATATTTATCTCACTTTTTGAAGGGGCACAATCACAAAGTGTCACATTTAGCCTTGGACAGTAAAATATACAATAGCAATACAAGAAAGAAAGAAAAACAAAACAAAAAAACCTTCCTTTACTAACTATTCTACCAATTGAAATATTTCAATCTATTGCAATTTAACAAGACATGCAAGTCCATTGACAACGTTTGGTGATGAGGAAAATGATAACTTCAAACCCTTCACAAAAGTGAAGAATGAAAAAAAATCACATTGAACAATGAATATGGCTTTGCTGATGACCAGATACAGCAACATCAAGCACATTGACTATCTTCAGAATGTTCTAATTTTCTACTTCATTCAATCCATACCATTGTATTAGATCAGGAGGGACTGCTGCTAAAGTGAGCTAGTGCTATAAATTCTTATTTCTTTATCAATCAATCTGTTAGTGCACACAAAACAACAATGCAGTGTGACTTTTGAAAATAAAATAAATGAACCCCCCCCCACACACACAAAACAAACAACAACAAAACAAACACACACAAAAAAACAAAACAAAAAAAAACAACAACCCCAAATCAACCAACCTCCACATATGCACAAATTAAAAACAAAAACCCAATACAAAACAAAATAGAACAAACCGAACCAAAAACAAACATCCCCAAAAAGTATTAAGAGTATAAATTACTGATAGATTTTCAAATTATTTGTCTGAAAGCTTTTCATTTATTTAATTTTCTGTTGTTGTCTGGTCTCAGTACTTGTGTGTTTATTTCACCTTTTAAAATAATAGTTCAAGTAAAAAAGAAAGATGAAATTCTATTATCTACATATTCATTGGAATCCAAACTTTACATCAAAAGGTTACATAAAAGTAACCCTAAAAGAACCAAGATTTTAATTATTATTTGTTGAAAATTGTTGTGTTGGGTTGGGTTTTTTTTGTGGGTGTGAATCAAAACTGTAGAAATTCAACAAGTAAAACAGTGTAAAAAGAATGTATTTTCAAGTACTCATTGGAATCCATGAAAACAATAATCTATAACCCAAAATTAGTTTCCTGAATCCAAGGATAGATACATCAACACATTGATATAGATTTTGTCATTGTCTATTTAAAAAAAAAGGGAAGGTTTACAAAACATCTAGTTTATTTAAAAGTTAAGCAGGAGGAAGTATCTCCGACATCATCCACAGATCTAAGAGAATGTGTTCCAATTAAAAATATATACATTGTTTGCATATAAGGAGTTATATAGTCAGTATTATGTTTCATGCAACATGCTCAAGAAAAGCAGAAGATGACATAAAGCCAAAAAGAAAGAATTAATTTTTTAAGAATATAACAACAATGAAATGAATGAATGAAAAGAAGGTCAGAACCAGAGAATTTCACCAGTCAATTTCTAACTCTTTTTGACAAAAGTGCAAGACCATCAATTGCATTGATATTTCCATCAACTAGTACAATTTGAAAAGAAATTAAAAATTAGAGAAATGGACCACTAAAATTGCCCAAGAGGAGACTATCTGAGACAATAGCAACCAGTTCAGAAAAATATGCTTCTTTCATAGAGCTTTTGAACACTGCCTTGATTAATTAGAAAACACCATGAGACAAGTAATACATGAACCTCAAAACACTGTGTCACATAACTCACAAATAAAACAGGGAATGGTAATCAATTTCAACATAGCTTCTATCAATTTATTGCATGATTTGACCTTCCCTTCAATACAAAAGACAATTTCATCACCTATTTGAATGGTTTTAGGGAGAGGATGAAAATGTGATGTCCAATAATAGTTATATTACTTTAAAAGAGATATTCAATACTGAACATAAAAGCTTGACAAATATTCCTTGACAAAAATATATAATAAAATAAACAAAACAACAACTGAAAATAATAAAACAGTGACAAAAGCAGGATGACAGGCGAGAGGATTCAAATAAGAAGAGACATATTATTGATATAAAGGCCACACAAGAACATATAAATTATGAATGAAAAATAGAGAAAAAGAGAACATTGATTTCTGGCAATTGTCTTTCAATTCTGATTTTACATGTGGGTTGAATAGTTGAAAGTTTAGGTTAATTCTAAGAATATACTTTTTGAAAAAGGAAAAGAAAAATATAGATGATAACACCCCTTTATCATTGTTGTCAATGAGTTGCCAAGAATCCATAATTTAAATATTAGATGCCTTGCCATGAACTATATATATGATTACTTCAATACTTGATAATGAGGATAACATTCTTGGTTTACTAAAGGACCACTCTTTTCATCAGAAAGTAATTGTTGTTGTACTGAGCCTTCGCAGTAGATATAATTATAATACACTGGTATTTTTCACAGGCCTAGATATTTTCTACGTTTTGGCTACTTCAAAAATTATATTCCATATCTAGATCCAGATTTTTTAAAATAAATGCCTTACAGGCCAATGTTGAAGAAAACTGATTATGAATTGAAAGTTTGCAGTTTTGAAAATCTCGACAAAATGCGAATTTCATCCTCTGAAACTTAATTTAGATAGTTCTACATTCTACATATTATGAATATCGAGTACTGTTCTGGCAATTGGGCCGTGTCCAGGAAAGTTGACCATCACATCAAAATCATTTATCTGGTTTTAAACTTTAAGCAATATTTATGAAACACACTATCTCTAATCAGGATAAAATAGTTTAGCTATTATCATGGATACAATTGTAGGCTTCTAAATTTAAAAGGGTTCAAAATAAAAAGAGAAAAGAGCAATTAAATCGGATTCAATACATTGATCAGCAAGACGAGAAATAATTGAGATTAGCCTTGAAATTCTTCCAATTAATAATGTAGGCCTACTAGGACTAGATCTGGTGAAAATGATTTCCTAAACCTATATCTGATCTTTATCCGAATGTAGTGGTTAACCTTTAGAATCTAGGTCTTACTCTAGATCTATAGATTTAGATTCACCAAAAAGACAACATGTGACTCAGTCCCATTGTCTCTCTACACACACCATCCATGGTTAGGGTATGTGTTTCAGCCAAGGAGTTTTTATTCATTGCCACGAAACTCAAATGATAACAAGGACAGATTTTTACTTATTATTCATGAAAGACTAAAAGAATCATGAAAGGTTATCACCATGAACATATTTGTTAATCAATCTGCAAAAACATTAACCGGAGATTGAAAATGTACCTCCTAATGTTTGATGTACTTGCGGTATATAAATAATAAACAATCTTTAACCCCTTTAGTGCCATGCTTTATTACATGTGACTTTTTTTTTTCTCTACAAGTCCTCTCATGGTTTAGGTAAGTCTTCTTATAGCTTCTGTATTCCTATGTATGTTTATATGTGTGAAGTTTCATAGCTTTATCTCTTTTTGTAATGATGTAATAAGCATTTTAGTGCAAAACACTAAATAGCCACCATTTAGGTCTTGCATAGGGGATGAATTACTGCTGGCACTGAAGGGGTTAATATCAAAGGTCATTAGCTCTCACTTCAAACTAGTAGTGAATCTTGCCTCACAAATCTAGAAATATAGCTACTTTGTTTTGCTTATTAAACCCGCTTAACCATTATTTTTATCTCATGTCAGTCTGACTAGTGTATATATAAGTCCTGCATCTATTACAAGATCTATGACAATAACTGTCATCCCAAGCATGGCAATTAAAAACCATAAATGCCTTCTTCCTTGAAGAGGCTTAAAGCAAATCACCCCACAGTTATATGTCCCTTCAAACACATCTCATTGTAAGTTTTGTTATGCCTCAATTCTACCATTATAAAACTCAAATATTTGACACAATAATATAAAAATAAACATTTCAAAAATTCTTAATCAATCATCAAAAAGAAGAAAAAATTGAATTTTATAGTTTCTGTGCATTTCTCTCCTATATTTTTTTGAAAAAAATATTTCTGTAATTTTGTGTCAACATAAATAACTAATATGCACACAAATTTATGTTTTTGCTTTTACCAACAAGCACTAGAGACTATAGGTCAACTATCCTTTATCAAAACAAGCAGTGCAAACAATTCAAGATGGACTTACATGATACTAAAGTTAGGACAAATGTGTATTTCAACATAATTCATTTCTTTTCCCCTAAATAAATGTAGTATACATAGGAGAAGAGAGAAAGAAAATAAGCAACAGAGAGAAAAAAAAAAAATACAGACAGTAACCAATTACCTTCAAAAGGAAGGTCCATGAACTTGAGAAAAAAATATATATCAGAAAATAGAATGTTTAGACAAAACGAAATTCACATGGACTGCATAACAAATAATTATAATTAACTCCCATTTCTGAACAAAACAGTAAAAAAAAAACTTGCAAAATATTAGCTTACTCTTGGCTGAAAAAGAAAGTAAAATCAATGACTATGAAATAAATAATGTGAATGCAAAAAAAAAAAAGAAAAGAAAACTAAGATAAAGAAAAAAGAAGAGTGAGAAATAGTATAAGAACAAAAAAAAAAAACCTTTGTATTTTCTGTGGCCACAACATTAATTGATAAGTCTGAAATATGAAAAGACTTTAATGTACCCTAGGAAAAAATTTAGATAATAACTCAATCTACAGGAAACAATTTTTACAATAGCGCACTGTATCACCAAGGCTGACTAAGGTTACTCATTTCATGGGTGCTGAAGAATTCAACAGTAAAACTGATCCATCATAAACTCAGCAAACTCTCCCTTGAAGCTGAACTTATAACTGGACACAAAATCATTAGGTCGACAGAAGTAAAATATATGTATCTTGCTTGGCAAATAAAGGATAGGACAAATATATGTAAAAATGCTGTCTGCCTGAACAATCCACCATGTAAAATGGCCCTCTTGTCATAATTTAATGGAGGTTCTGGCAATCAAATGACAAGCTTGCATCCCCCTAAAACCAATATAGTTTAAATAGACTCATTATAGAGAACTTTGTGGGAAAAGGGCTCATTCATATGAGCAATGTGGAAATGGGGACTCATCATTAAGATATGACTGTGGAAAAAGGACTCATTATAAAGAGTTTGTGGGAAAAGGATTCATTATAAAGAGTATTGTGGACAAAGGACTTATTCTAAAGAGCAATGAAGGATAAGGACTTATTAACAAAAAGCATTGATAGGATTCATTATGGAGAGCAATGTGGCAATATGACTCATTATAAAGAGCAATGTAGAACAGCAGGAACATGTTCAAAGCCATCAAAGTACCAAACCAAAAGAAAATTAAAAACCTTAAAGTAGAAGACGAAGCAGGAAAATTGGTTGTACAACCTAATGAAATATTAAAGATTGTCAGTGATCACTTCAAAGACAAATTTCAAGACGAAAGAGCAGACTCCACATCTTTGTTCCGAGGGCAACCAAGGCCACTAAACATACCTATGGATCATAAAGAAATCAAAGAAAGCTTAAATAGCCTCAATAACAACAAAGCGCCTGGAGAAGATGATATACACTCAGAATTGCTGAAGTATGGGACAGACATAATGGATAAGAGAATAGCCGATATTCTAAACATAACATTTGAAAACCATAAAAACCTTGATATAAACGAAGGCCTTCTGATCCCTATCCAAAAACCAGGCAAACCTAAAAGTCCACTTAACAACCTGAGACCAATTATGCTCCTTAACACCATCAGAAAAGCCCTCTCAACCTTAACTCTGAAAAGAATCAGGCCGTGGATCGAATCATATCTATCAGATAGCCAGAACGGTTTTTGCCCAGAAAGAAGCACAGCAAATGTAGTCTGGACCCATAAATGGCTAGCCGCAAAATCAAAAAGAGAAAATACCAACATAAAAATAACAGGCATTGACATGTCAGCGGCATTCAACACCATCGACAGAAAAATGTTGCTTGAAATATAAGAAAATATCGTTCAGGAAGAAAAAATGAGGCTCATACAATATCTGTTGAATCAATGATGCCACAGAGTGAGTCCCCTTTACAAGCAACACAGGAATGAATACCTCAGGGAGACAGCCTGAGCCTAATACTATTTATTATGCAGGGATGGAACCAAGCTTCAAATAAAAAACATGAACATTTTTGTTGTTGCCTGTTTTACCAATGGACAGCATGAGCAATACCTTCAATTACGACATTATAATACTAATTTAAAACTTAATTACATCTGATTTACATGAAAAAACAGAAAGAGGTTCCATCCCTGATCATGTATCTTGAACATGCTATGCAAGAAATACGACAAATACTCCCAGAACTCAAAGCTAAATTTCAACAAATCCTAAGAGAAATATTATAAGCAGATGATGTTGACTTTATCGGGCTCGAATACGTTGACACAAAGAAAATCAAAGACATACTCCGGAAATACAATCTAACAATAAATACAGATAAAACTAGAGACTCTGAAGATGTCAAAAGAAGAAAAATACTATTAACTGCTGCTTTGAACAAACCGAACAACGTTTGGATAAGAAAAGACAAAATCAAGAAAGCAACTAAAGTGAAACTCTATAAGACACTAGTAAAATTAGTATTGATATACAACTTTGGAACATGGGCTTTGACGAAAAGCAAAGACAGACTTGATACCTTTCATAGGAAACGACTCAGAAAAATCTTTGGAATATAATATTCTGTGAAGATAACAAACAACAAATTATATAAAAAATGCAACGAAAAACCACACTTCTCAAATACTAGAGCACAGATGGCACCTTTTCAGACATATATTGAGGAGAAATGAAAATATACCCGCCAGGAAAGCAATGAAATTCTACTTCCAAAACACCAATGAAAATTTCCTCGGACACCCCATTACGACACTCCCAATAGTACATACTCAACAACGAATTATCAAAGTTAAAGATTCGACTGAAAATTGAAAGAGATCTGAACAACCTAAAAATTTTGGCTAACAACTGTCAAAGATGGAAACTATTGACAAAGAACATATCGGAAGCTGCCAAGACATCCCGGTCGGACAACTAGGAAGCGAAATGCCATAAATCCGCAAGTCAATGTAGAAATGGAGATTATAGAGAGCAATGTAGCAAAGGGCATGTCAAAAATGGACACAAAATTGAGTATTACAAATTCAAAGCTCTACAAACTCTACATTTCATCTTGTTTCTAGCCAATAACTTGTTCAACTAACTTTCTTGTGTCAAAATAATATTAAAACAAACCTCACAAAAACAATGAGCAGAATTGTGGACCTTTTACTTTAAGACCTATATGAAAACTTATAATGCAATTCAATAATATATTTTATTGTCCATTAAATGGCTCAGCAATACTTTGTAAAAGTTAATATCTATCAAGATCATTGACCAAAAAAGTCTATTGAGCTAAACAGTAATAAGTGGATCAAAAAGAAATGAACTCATCTATCTTGGTAAATGTTCCATGCAACAAAAAACAAACTTGTCGTAATAAATTGTTTTTAAAAGTATGGTATCAAAAGACCAGCACATGGACAACATTCCTGTTTATTGCATGAACAAATTTTTAAAAAAAAATGAAAAATGAAATGCATGGAAGCAAGAATCCTCTTACAAAATGAGATTTTTAAAAATACCTATCAAAACCACCCCATCGTCGATTGTAGATGTCACCTAACAGAAACAAGAAATGCATGAGATGGTTGAGTCTTGAGTAATTGTATTTCTAATATCATCCATCCCCTTCCCCTTAACACAAATAAACAGACAAAATTCCCTTAAGACCTACACAGCTTTCCTCTGGCTTAGCAAGCCTTACAAACAACAAAATACAGTGATGCAAGACTCTCATCTCGCTTTACAAGGCTGCATAAATTTTTGTACAAGAAGAAAACATTATTTAAAAATCAAAACCAAAAATAAGTCACACAAATTAATTTCAAGACAAACTGTCTATGAGTCATAAAACTGAAGGGACTGAAAAATTAATCTACATAACTAATGGCTCTGACTTAAACAGCCACTCATCTTTTCACAAATTTCAACAGTACCTGTTTACAGCAAGAATCAATTTTCAGAGATTTGCAATAGAAATTTTACAACACATTCTAAGTCAGCTCTGCATATGGACAATGAAAACAAAACAAAATGTACTATAACAATCATTGATGGAAAATATATTCATGCAACAGGAACATCCACTCAACTATGGGCTAAACAAAAGAATGAAATCACACATCTTTTGAGGGGAGTAAAAAAAAAGAAGAAGAAGAAACAAGTCTACTTTAATAACTTCAAATAAAGAATCTACCCCCCTAACAAGGATCCCCTTTCATATATCCAACCCATGACCCTATATTTGAGCATCTTTCAATCCATTGAGAGCGTATTAAAGCCCTTGAGATATGTGCATCCTCACTGGCAATGTGACTGTTGCATAATGCTTTTGCGAAGTCATGTGGGAATACACTAAACGACTCACAAGCCTTATGTCGAGCCCATATACAACTAAACAACATATTTGCCAAGTAATTCAATGATGCAAAGAGCAGAATCAAGAGAGACATTTAATAAAGTAGTTGATATGACAGACTAGTACTAGTATAATGTGGAAAAAAAAGACCCTAGTCAATTTGAACATAGGAAAATAGTTTTTGATATTAACTGATTTGTTTAAAGATGAAGGACCATTTAGAAACTTACGTAAAATGCACTCACATTAAGACGTGGATTTATGACTGAGATTAACTGACAAATAAAAAATTACGGAAGTCCGTAAATTTACAGAGAATCGGCAACCTTGATATATAGATAATCTTCCATCCGACCTACCCTGGCTTTTCTGGGATCTATAATAAAACAAAATCCATAACATTTCTTAAATATTTACAACAAGGAATGATAATTGTACTTACATTGTGATTCTTATTGACAATTGGGCGAATACCATTGGCATTGGTCCCAACATTAATATTGACATCATTCTCTGCCGCCATATAAGTAATTTTACTAGAGTCTAATTTGACAGTTCTTGTCTTTGGAATGTAACCCATGAGTCTGTAACAAGAAAGAGAAGAGCATCGCCATTACATTTAAACACTTTAAACAACGGGGGTGACTTGCAAAAAAATAATAAAATCCCAGTGATTATTTGTGTCATAGGAGTGCACATGCACTACAATAATAATGCTCAAAACATAATTTGTTGTCTATAAGCATTTCCAGATCATGTTAATTAAAACTTTCCTCTGTGAAGTAATATTTCTGTAGGCCATATCAGAAAACATTCATTCACTTCACTGTTCCCATGTTATTGTTCCAACTACAATCCTATGACACAAATAATATTTGCAATTTTTAAAACAATGTTAGTTGTGGAGGGCTTAGGAATTTATAAACGTAACAAGGACATAAAACAGACCTGCCTAACCCTGAAATCCTCTCTCAGGAACAACAAAGCCATTTTGGGGGAACACAGCAAAATTTTCAGTGACACAAATATATTTACTATATCATTACTTGTAAACGAAACACCAAAATAAACCATGTTCCAGAAAAAAGAATAAAAATCAACCTACCTATTTTTACATACCGGTATGTACACTATTTACACTTTCTATTTGTACTTAGGAATGAAAACCTGTACAATGTTTGCAAGATAGGCTTTCAGACACAGGGTCACTAGTACGCTTGAACATTATTGATTATTGCCTTGAAATCTAGATCTAATTTGAAAAATTATATATATATATATATATATATAATAGCAGAGGGAATGGTAAATGCCTGATTATATATTATTATAATGGTGGCTTGTACACACCAACTCCCTCAATGTTAGCCAAGCTGGATTCCGCAAAAATATTGAGATAGATCTAGAATCTAGATCAGCAAGTAGATCTACGTCTAGATCTAGATCTAGATAGATCGAGACAAAATTCTCCTTTTTTTTCTATTAACATTAGCATTCTCTCTGCTATTCTCTCATTTATTATTGATTCTTCTTCTTTGAATGACTAAAGAGAAACAAAGTTCAATTTGATTCTTGCGGCGTGTGGCGGCAAACTGAGCTATCATTGTTCTCGCTCGAAGGAAGTGATTGCTGAAGATGG
>JASKDV010217675.1:0-19014 GCA_032466395.1 Aegires albopunctatus | reverse complement strand
CTCTCTCTCTCTCTCTCTCTCTCTCTCTCTCTCTCTCTCTCTCTCTCTCTCTCTCTCTCTCACACACACACACATACTGTTAATAATATGCAACATTGTTAGTTTAAGTTGTAATCATTACATATAACCTCATATTCTCATGAACGCATTACTGGTTTTCGTCCGAACGCTCATGACATCAATAATATGTGCCACCAGTTCCAATGAAATGGCCTGTGGTACTACTGGCCTAATTGGCACACCGGTTACCTCCCTGTTTTTGCACCCTCGATGATCTCCCCTTGTTCTATGAGCAATTAAGACCAATTCTAATCACCTTTGTTTATTCAGGGTCAGGCATCAAATATTTGACATCTCCGTGAAATAGAAAATAATAATATTAGCCTGGTGTTTAATTAGATACCGTTTCCGTTATTTACAGGACCTAATTCTACCTCTTGGTATATTTTCTCAGGTGTTGGGTTTTTTTTTCCATTGTAATAGTATGTTACTTGAATATAAAAAAAACCCAACTCTTCCCTTATTAAGAGCCTCGACTTGCTTTATACTTTCATTCTCTAATAAGGCGTTAAATAGTAATCTAGTAATACAGAAGGCGGAGGGCAGACCTTATTCAATTATATAACATTGTACATTGACCATAATTTATTATTCAAACATTCCCATGTAACCTTCACCAGAGGTGACAAATGTAAGATAATATGTTTTAGGTTTTAGTTTGTTCAAGTTCTGTGAGACATAATGCAAAGTGTTCGGAAAGTATAAATTAATTCTTTCAAGAATGCTAAAGATAGGAGCTCCATGATATCATAGTTGATTATGATAATTGATATTTAGACTCATTGGTGAAATTGATTATGAATATCCCTTTCCGATTTAATTGTACTCTATGGTTCATATTATAGTAGTATAATATTATGTATTGATATTATTTTAAAATATATTTTTATTTCTTTTTTTTTTTTAAATTGTATTAATTGTACATAAATACAGGGCTTTTAAAGGCGACAGTTCCTATTTCGCTTTTACATTGACATGATAATCATTCGGTTTCCATTTTTTTTTAAATCTCTGAATTACGCTTAGTTCACTTTAAATTTTGATATCTACTTCATTTATTTATACTTTGCATTTAAAAAAAATCAATTCATCAATTAATCAATCAATCAATCAATTCACACATTCTTATATTTCTGAATCTTTATCAATTCAAATATCTTCATAATTATTTTCATCTACATGATATATGTCTTTATCTACTCATTATAATATAATTATCTTTTTATTCATTTATTTATTCGTCTATACATTGTTCATTTATTGATTAACTCATTCATATATTTTTCTTTTTATTCATTTATTTATTCGTCTATATATGTACATTTAATGATTAACGCATTTATAAATCATATTGGTTCATATTATATTGTTTATTTAATCTTGATCTACCGATTTTATCTTTCATATCCTGCAATTAATCCATACATCAATTGGTGGATGCAGGCAATATTACATTTGTGTGAGGAGTAGTTATCTTCTAATATACTATTTGGCGAAGTGACGTAAAACACAGCCCCTCCAGTCATAACAGGCGTCGAGCCACTGAATGCTTTTGAGTTGAAACTTTCCATGATCATTCGTGTATGTCCCGAGCATGTTTAGGACCACAATTTATTATTAGAGAACAAATGGATTTTGTGCACCTATTACAGCATTTTTGTTTTGTTTACGACTCTATTGACGACATGCTGTTTATGAAAGTATTATTATTCTTTGCGCCTATAACATCGTGACATTGTGGCCGAGTGGATAAGGCGATGGACTTATTTCGGTAGATTTTTTTTCTTTAAAAATTATTATAATCTTTCTTTTTAAATGTTGGCATAGTCGCTTCTTATTTTGGCATTGCTATTCTTATGGCTGTGGCTCGGTAGCGTTTTGAATCATAATATTCCTCCGGTGGTGTATTTTTTGAATTAAAAAAAAAAGTTCGTTTATAAGTTTTAAGTTTGAAAAGTCATCTTTCTCTATCAGTAAAAAGGGTATGAGGCAGAGGGGTTTCAGATAAAAAATAATTAATACATTAAGAATATGAAATAACCCCTTAGAGTTTCATATTCTTAATGTATTAATTATTATCTTTCTCTATCAAGGCAAAGTAGCTAAATAGGACAAATCTTTATAACATTTTCCCCGCCATTTAATCATACTACTTTTTTCTCCCTTCTTTATTTACAATATTTAGATTTACATTTCTAATATCAAATTCAAATGAGAATTTGTTGGTGCAACGGGGGTTCACCTTGTTAACTTATAATTATAATTGCTGGAGCGGATAGCTAAGTGCAAATATCCCGTTCGCTGGTTCGCACTCGATAAAAGTTCGAATCCCGGTCGCTGGTTTACACTTGATACAAGTTCGAATCCCGGTCGGTGGTTCGCACTCGATACAAGTTAGAATCCCGGTCGCTGGTTCGCATTCAATACAAGTTGGAATCCCGGTCGGTGGTTCGCACTCGATACAAGTTCGAATCCCGGTCGGTGCAGGCTTTTATGTCGAAATCTGATTTTCAAATTTATTGTTTTCCCCTAGGTTGTGGTAGGCAAGATATAAGTCCTCGGTGGTTGAAACTCGATAAGAGAAGGCCGTTCCAACCGCCACTTTGGCAAAATTCAATTCCTACCAAGGTGTATTAGAGAATTTAGAATAATACCCCTAATTTGCCTTACTCAGACGTATTGACGTTGTCTTTCCTCTGAAATAAGAAGGAAAAGTCAAGATCTGAGGGGAAGGAAGCGAGCTTGGGTAACCATACTTCCTCATTACACATTGCCCAGGCATAGCGCAACGCATTACCAAATAGTCTGTCAAAGAGCCAACCAGCCAACCAATTCTAATTCTAATAAATTATTTATATATTGTGTGTATGGGGGTGTTAATAATCAACTTACATTTATAGTCATTGTTTTTGTGTGTATATATATACATATATGTGTGTGTGTGTATGTGTGTGTGTGTGTGTGTTTGTGTGATAAATCATAATAATTGAGTGTTTCGGGGTTAATAACTTATAATCATACATGATATGTATGTGCGTTGTGCAATGGGGGATCGTTAATAATTAAATTCTAATTATAATTTTACTTCAAATTATAATTGTATGCGTGTGTGTGTGTGTGTGTTGGGGGGGGGGAGAATTAATAATCAATTGAAATTTGTAATTATAATTGTATGTCATGGTTGCTAGTAGTTATAATCTAAGGGAGTGTACATCTCATGATGTTTTTAAGAAAAAGCTTAAAACCTATCTTTTTAACTAGATCTATGTCTATCTTTATTCGAGGGTATTTTATATTTTCAAATTTCAGTTGTTGACACTATGTCTAGATATATTTGAGGGTATTATATATTTTAAAACATCAATTTTAAACTCTATGTCTATCTATCTATATGTGAGGGTATTTTATATTTTCCAATTCAATTATTAACTAATTATTGTAATTTGCATTATAATCGCGTTATTTTTAGTATCATGCCATATGATTATATTTTATAACTTTTAAATCTATTCTTGCTTCAAGTTTTAATCTTATCCCTAACATGTGCAATGTATTATCTCCAAATTTCTTTAGAATGCATTGTTATATTGTTGTAAAGGGCCTTGAGCTTACTCATCGAGTGGGATAAGGAGCTAATTTTTCTAAACAAATGTTCATTATCATTATTATTAGTATTTCAAGGAGCGATGCAATTTCCAAAGTTTCATATTTCCTTATTATTGCAATATTTCTTATTTCACAATCCATGTTACTAACTAAGTTACTGATTAGTCTGGTCATTGAGAGGTCTGAACTATAATGCACTCCAAGATTTTTTTTTACAGAAGGTGACATATTAACTCTGCCTTCGCCGACGTTGATGCTTTGTTGATGAAGAAATGATTCCATTTAGGTGGGCCCGCTTAAATTATTTCTGTTTTGTCGTCATTTAGCATGAGTCTATTCCTATTCATCTACTCCTTGACTTCAGACAAGCAGCTTTCAGCTCTTTCAATAAGATGTGGCAAATCAGCAATGACATATGATTGATATGTTTGTGTGTCATCTGCATAAAGATGGTAATTTAGACTGTATTTTGAAATGACACAACTCAAAGGTTTCATATACATTGAAAATAATAAAGGCCTCAGGACAGATCCCTGCGGGATGCCATAACGTAAAACATTGCTAGCAGATCTGAAACTCTTGACCACAACAGTCTGATGACGATCAGTCAAATAGGGTCTAACCAATCAAGGCAAACGCCATTAATACCAAAAACTAACTTCGTAGATGCGCTGAATGTCATTGTTCACCAAAAAGGGATGTTTAGGCGTAGACCTATGATTTCATTATCATACTGGGAACAGTTACCCTAATCAAGTACACGTACATGTAAGATTCCCCATTTATGTTGCTCTAACCATGGGAGCCGCTTAATTGGAAAGCAGCTTAAACTTAATTGGAACGAGTTTCCTGCAACGGTGCTTTTCCAATTAATCGGCTTGCACTGTATTATTATTTTTGAATGAAAAAGAGGCATTGTTATTGTGGCATCGTAGTTGCCTGCATCAACTTTCTAAAATTCTTTCATAATGTGTATTGATTGAACATTGCCAAAAACGTTTTGTTTGAAGAAATAAAATCCTTTTATTATTCCAAAAGAGTCCTTTTTTCCCCGGGTCTATTCCAAGGAAGGAATGAAATATCACAACTGCACATATATATATGAGCAACAGGGCTATCTTGCCCAAGGTAAAAAAACAAAGCAGGTCTTGAACCCAGAACATCCAGGCTGCAGCGCAATGCCTTATCCACTCAACCATCTACTTCTAAGTATGTATTCAAATTATCATTTCTATTCATATTCAAAGTCTCTTATGCCATTTTTGAATAATTTATCCACAGAGGGACTTTCAAAGTTGCGATATATGAAGTTCCACAATTGCCTTTACATTGATGATTGGAGTCTAGTAAGGCTTCAGCGTATGAAAGACACCCTTGAGTATTTAGACATCTCTGATTGCCCAGAAATAACAGATAATGGGCTTATCACCTTACACCAATTACAGTGAGTTCCATATAATATTTATCATGGAAAAGGTAATGAAAAAGACAATCCAATATCTTCAAATTAGCATTTTGATGACTCAGTGTTTAGACTCAAGTATTGAGTCTGGGAAAGATGAAAAATAAACTCTTTTCCTCACACGGATTAAATCTACCATTATAAACTCTAAGAAACCAGGATGAATTTGGTATCCATAGGCCATGTGGGATATTAACACATAATCCGCTTATCAACTGGTATTATAGCATTATTGGTCAATAACCTATAATCTGCTTACGAGAGATCTACTTACAACACATATTGGACTTTTGTCGAGTATGATACTGCTGGTATAATGTACTTTGTTTTTTTAACAAATTCAGTAGATCAAAAAGAGTTCTGGATACAAATTCCATGATTCTATGAATTATCAAATGTTGTGTGGCATCGTTGTCTAGTGGTAGACATTTGGGCTGGTGATAAAAAGGTCCCAGGTTCAAATCCCAGTTGGGTGCGATCTTGAGTTCTTGGGAAAGACTCTTTACATGCATTACCTTAATGCACCCAGGTGTAAAATGTGTACCTGGCTATAGGTCGAGAAAGATCTTGTCAGTATGCTAGAGTGAAGCGCTTTCATTGGGTCGCACCTCAGTATGCCCCCCCTGGGGGTTGAAAAGGATTTTAGATTGTAAATATAGGAATGCTCTTTGCTTTAACTTTTTACTTTTTCATGAACCTTTTATCCTTAATAAGGGCGACTTGTTTTTGAATAGCTGCTTCAATTGCGAATGAAATTTAATAAAAATTTTCATATGCATAGGTTCATTTAAAGCAATTTATTTGATTGAAAAATATTAACATAGTCAGCTAATATGCAACTTTCAGCACTTTTTCAACTGATCTCCTACTTTTGCTATATATGGCATATTCAATGCCATTGCCTGTTATTTACTAGCACTATCTACAAATCAGCTATCATGAATTTGTCATGGGCTCTATTTTTATAATTCAATGGTTCAAAAGCAGTTTTTGGTATCCCGGGGTCCCTCTAGCAGAAGGAGTGGAATAAAAAAGTCCTCTGCCACTTCCCCGTCCACACGTGTGGTAGAAGACGCCTAAGGTTGCAGTTAACATAAATGACAGGTTATGACTTCCAATGGGAGTAACCTGGTCCTCCAGGTTGGGGGTTTGCAAGGGACTAACTACCTTGTAAAACAACCTTGTTACAGAAACTCAAGCAAGTGAATATCTTGAATTAGATGTTGTCTTTTTCATGAGTTTTTATCTTTTAAAAATGAGATGAATTGATGTATTTTTCTCAAACAACCCAAGATAGAGAAAATTTTCTTTGCAGAAAATTCAGTAAATGAAGGCAATTTAGAAAATGATACTAGCTTATATAGATCTCTTTACAAGAGTACAAAATTTGATTTTTCAACCCAGTTTCATTAGTTTTTCAAAATTAGCACAATGTGATGATTCAGTTCACACATTTGATAGATTTGAAGCCATGGTATAATTTAGAGAAAAAACCCTACAAACTTCTCCTACTCAGAAGTATTGACGCTGTCTCTCCTCTGAGTATGCAGGAAAAGACAAGATCCGAGGGAAAGGAAGTGTGCCTGGGTAACCACACTTCCTGAAAATAAACTGCCCAGGCGCAGCACAACTTGCTGCATCCATGGTCAGATCTGGCAGACGGAGGCCTATTATTAATTATGTGATTTGTTAAACACCTTTAGGATTTTGAATGACAAGCTGAGAAGATTTGTATGAGGCATGCAGTTCTAGAGTTAAATAAGAAAGATAATTCAGATAGAAACTATTAAAACTCACTGATCAAAATCTCAAATGCGGAAAAATAATTTTATTAAAAAATAGGCTTATCTCAAAGTGTCATGCACATCCTCATCACGGAGAGGGTGGTTTTTTTAAAATTTTTATAAAACTTCATTCAATGTGTACATTCAAACATCTTTAAAAAGATCTCAATTTGAGAAATTTTTGAGAAATTTTTAAATACTTCTTGAAAAATTCTTAAATGTCGTTCAGAACACACTTTTGTCAAATATATTTGTGCACAGACAAGTGTCATTTTATTTCAAAAGACAAAGGTTGATGCCCTCAGTTCTTGCCACTAGTCGCTTCTTTATCTCTCCTGTCACTTCTTTGACTCCTTCATTATTTTGATGTGTACTTAAACTCACACTCACTCACTCACTCAATCCTCTCTGCGCCGTCAAGTGCTTGAGGCCACAACAAGGATCACCACCGTTTTATATCGGCTGCCACTCGGGGTGCAGTTTGCAGGGTGAGGTCTTTAGACTTTAATTCTTTCTCCATTGTCCTTCTCCATGTCTCCTTGGGACTTCCTCGTTTCTTTGTTCCCTGCAGAGTCCAGCATAGCGCTATTCTCGGTATTGAGTCTGTAGGCATCCTGCAGACATGACCAAACCACCTCCAACGTCTTGCTCTGATGATGTCTGATATTGAGCACATTTTGGTTATGCATAGGAAATCCTCATTGCTGATGACCTTTGGCCAGAATATTCTGAGGAGTCTTCATAAGCATTTGGTCTGATATCCCTCCAGTTTTTGTTCTATTTTGAATGTTGTCTTCCAGCATTTTGCTCCACATAGCAATACACTTAGAACATTGCTCTTGAAAATCTTGGTTTTGGTGTTAGTTCTGAGATAAGTTGATTTCCATATGTTCCTGAACATTCCAAAGGCTTGACTTCCTTTACTCATCAGCCAGGGGAAGCAACGCGTCTAGGAGTAAGTCTCCAAAATAACACCCCCCCCCCCCATCAAGTGTGGAGGTTGGACATTGGCCAACAACTCGATCCTGAATGCAAACTCTAGTTACAGAAGCCTTGAATTGTTGACCTTCGGTATTGATGTTTTTGGGTTTTAACACAATTTCACCTTGAATTTTTTTGGCACGCCTTGAAAAAGTATTTGATAAAGGTATAATTTTGTTATTTCAGTGTAAATATACCATGCCTATTGGTCTTTGAAATTGATTGATTTATTAACCCCAATAATAAGAGATCATTTATGGATTGGGATACTGCATTGCCCAACACAAGGATAAAATCAAATCTCTTTTACCATTTTTCACTGTACTTGTATTTATCACAAATGACTGAAGATAAACAAAATTTACTGTTTTATTTCAGTAAATTAAGAAAATATTTATTTTGGCATACACCTAAGTAAGCTGCAACTGTGAACAAATACTTGCTTCCCAGGACTTTACCTGAAATTATAGTGGCAACCACGCTTGGAAACTGAATAGCCTCCTGCTCAAAGTCCATGCTTTCTATGCAAATGAGTGATTATTGCTTGTTCATTGTGTAATGAAATTTCTTTAAAAATCTGCCATAAAACAATTCTATAAGATGAATTACATTGTTTATAATCATTAAAAGCAGACAATTAATTTTATTCAACCCCAATTAATGTTTAGCCAATTGATCAATTCACTTAGATACTTTTATTATTACTTATATTATTTTTATTTTTCAGCAAGCTGAAGGTTCTTCGTATTTCAAACCTTCCCAAAGCCAAACATCTTGGACTCATTGCTCTGCGACTAGAAGAAAAAATTCCAGACTTGACAGTGCTTGGTTTATCAGAGAGTGATCTGAAACCACCTGAGTGGAATCACCGAGGAGAGAGGAGATTGGTCAAAGCTCTTCTGGATTTAACAGCTAAGGATTCACTTGAAGAAGATGATTTGCAGATGAGAGAGATTGGAAAAGCAGCAAATGAAGATTTGAAACGATATGCAAGGAAGACAGATTCATGACAGTCAGACTAAGGTGTCCTCGTATTAGTACAGTTGAATCTGCTTATTCCAAATCGGTCGGGTTTCTGAAAAAAAAATTGGAATAACTGAAAATGTCTAATTTCATGTAGCGTGCTTAAAATTTTGGGTGTGCGTAGCATGCAATAAGTGAAAATATTGTCTTCTGCATTGTTTATAACAAGCTTGGGATCGTCATTGGCTGCATTACAATGTTTGTTTGTTTGGGGTTTTTTTTGTTGCCTAGTAACAAAAACGATTTTTGAGCTTCTCACTTTCTAAAGTAATCTGTAATGGATGTCTGTATGGAGCCGTTTATAACGTTATCGAAGACTGGCTTCTAATCTTGAGACAGTGTCTGAGGCAAAGTGTAGTCCGTTTAACTGGACAAACCCTCTAAGGTTGGTCAGCATTTCCATTTGTTGAGCAAGGGTCAAAGGCACTTGTTGTTGGGTTTCATTTTCATTCTCCTCCTCCTCCTCCATACTCAATTTTTGCTGTTTTGCTGAGGATTCCAACAGTTCTAAGTTGGTTAGCTCTCAAACGGTCTCTAAATGCTTATCCATTTCTAAATGTTCTTGAAATTCATCGTCCGTCATGGTGTCTGGAATGATAACATCGTGCAATGAATCCAAATAATTTGATGATTCGTAGTCTTGATTTGGACTTTGAAATCCAGCCTTTGAGAAACAAACAATTGCAAATTGTTGTTTCTCTCACTTTGGTCCATGCACTTCTTGCAAGATAGAGGGCATCCAAAAGAGAAAATTGTTTAGTGATGTCGCTTTCTCCCTTTGTTGGGTTCATGTCAAGTTCGGCAATGATCCTGTTGTTGAAAAGGGGTCAATTGTGACCCTCCAATTTTTAATGATCCCTTGATCAAGTGGTTGAATTAGGTGGTAAAAAACTTGTTTTATGTTTTTGAGCTCCGTCGTTTTGGGATGAGCCGAACAGTTGTCTAGAAATAAAGCTATATTTTGATTCTGTGACTGTAACACGGCATCCCAGTTTTTGAGCCAATCGCTGAATAGCACTGCGGTCAGAAAGATGAGTTCGATCACGAGGAAATCATCGTGGATGTTTGCTTTTGCCGACTATGAAGATGGGAAGTTTATTCTCGCCAGTCATATTGACACAGAGAAGAGCTGTAATTCTGTCTTTAGTTTTCTTCCCACCAGTCAGAGTATCCGATTGCAAGCAGTGGCCTCGATCAGGGAAGCCACGGTAATAGACCAGTTTCATCACAATTGTAGATGTCTGCTGGTGAAAACCTGGTCATGACTTCTCGTAGAACGCCTGAAGTCCATTCTGTCGCAGCAGCTTGCTTTTCTCCATGCTCTTGATTGAAGCTTCCATTTTGTACTTTCCAATGGGAGAGCCAACCATTGCTGGGGTCAAACTTAACACCTTTTGCTAAAGCCACAGAAGAAGCTTTTGCCTTTAGTTGGTCGCCAGAAATTCTTTCTCCTTGTTCATTTTTCTCTTTCAACCAGAGGAATAAGGCATTACCAACATCGGCTCTCTCTGTCTTTTCCTGCCCAAGTTGATCTTTGTTGTTGCATGCAACTTTAAAGAGTCTTTCTTCTGTTTTATAGCGGTGACTTGTGCTGTGCTGATTCCATATTTCTTGGCTTTTAATGTCGTTTTATGTTAGATTTCTCTAGATCCTCGATGGTTTTCAATTCTTTAGACAAATCAAGATCTTTTTTCTTGTGGGAAGACATCTTGTCAACTGTCGAATTTAGATTCACCACTGGCATTTATCCTATTTTTATTCCATGCGGAAACAATGATGTAGATAAGTCAAGACGTTTAAAATCACCACTTAAGTGATCACGTTTCCTTTAAAAAACTTGTCTAGACCTCTGTCTGGCACAGGTCCTTTGATGTTAGTCAACCTTTTGTCCATCCAATTCAAAAGCAATCACAATGCCAACTCATCTTTAAAAAACTTATCTAGAGCTCTGTCTGGCGCAGGTCCTTTGATGTTCGTCAACCTCAAAAGCAATCACAACACCGACTCATCTATCGCTTAGTGAGTTCACTTCACTTGAAGACTTGTGTCAAGTTACGTTACAATTAGTCAGTGGTCTGCACAGCTTACGCCGACAGACAATGCGTGAAGAGGTGTTACATGCAGTGTGATGATTTGTGTTGTTATCCGCATATGCCTTTCCTGTGGATCAATCATGAAGTTTTTATGTGATTTTTGACGAGATTTTTTCCCCGTCTTATCTGAATTTTTTTCTCTACCGACCAAAACATTTTTTTTATTAAACAGATCAAGGCAAGTAAAAATTTGGATTAACCGGTCATTTTATATAGAAAAAATTCTGTTTTTTTTTTGTTTTTTCTTGTTTTTATTTTCTTCAAAACATTTGGATTAACCTGGAATTTAAAAGAACCGAATTTGGAATAACCGGGTTGAACTGTATCGCCTATAGTTTTTGCAGAAAAATTTGCATTGATATTATGTTGGAATCTCTCTCATATCCTATTTCCATTTTATAAATCTACCATGGCACCATTTAATAGCTTGCTCGTTCTGAAAGCTAATCTTTGTTAAGTTATAATTTTTTGCTCATTGATAGTTGCAAGAAGGTTGAAATTTAATACTAGTATGGTATGATTCCTTTGCTATATTTGTACGCTCTCTGGCCCTGTATCAAATGACATAACACATCATGATAGTCGTTGTAATGAAATTCTTCAGCCTTGATCAATCAGTAACTCTTTTACATTCATAAACCTGGTAGATGTAAGTCTACCATTGCAACTCTGTGCGCATCAAAACAAAAAGAACATCACCATTGAAATATGAAATCTCCTTTTCATTTTTGTATATCCATCATTTGATGATCTGTGCTGATGTTTAATGAAACTTCTAAACCTCTTTCAATAACCAAGATGGAACAGCCCTCATACTACTACAACCACTACTTCTACTAATATGATGATAATAATAATAAAGAAGAAAGAAAAATTTAAAGCCAAAGTATTTTTTAAAAATATGTTTATGTGATTCACTTTATTTATTCTAGAGTAGAAGGTAAATTATCATTTGGTATGATACCGCCACTGAGCGTCAGCCCTAAGTTACTGGTAAGAACAGCGCTGCAATGTAGGCAATTCGTGTAAATAACCTTGCCCAAGAGTTAATCACGGTGTCTTAAATTAGATTTGAAGCCGCCATCTTTTGCATTCGAGTCCAACAGCTTAACCATTCGGCCACCGTGTCACGCTATTTAGGTCTATTGTTTTTGAGACATAATTAAAAAAAATTTGCAAATCATCTTTCCATTCAGTTACCTTAATTATTATATATTTGAAGTGCTCCTTTTCCCCCTTGGCACCTTTTTTTTTCTCTTCTGTAACCTATTACTATTACTTCTACTTATGTTTGTTTTTTTCCTTCTCATTAGCCTATCACTTTACTTTTTCCATGGGCGCTGAGATGACCTTAGAAGCTGATAGAGCCCTTACCTTAAACTCCAAATTACCAACCAACCAAGCCAATAAATCCATAACATTCATTTCTTGTACCCATTGGGGCCTCAGTATCAATATATTTAATAACAGCGCTTCTGTAGGCAGTGAGTATTGTATTGAATTTCAAGGGGCTATGATGAATTTGTATAGCCTATTTGTGAATTTGATAGGGAAAAGATGTTACACTTTGATTCATGACCATGTCTAAGAAGTCAATGTTATGAAATTCATAAATACATTTTCTACATTCAAATATATACAGGCAAACTTACCTAAGAATATTCTCGACATAACTGGTCGCTAGTGTTGTGTCGAGCTCTGATCCGTCCAAACACCCGAGGATAATCATCGGATGGACGAGTTTCAGATACTGATTAACGTACAACCGAATCAAATGAGCGTCCGAAGTGTACAAGTCACCCGATGGGAACAGATCATCCAAAAGGATTGGGCGACCGATAGGAACGAATCATCCGAAAAGAACGGGTGGCCGATCGGAAGGATGTACAGCGTAACTAACTTTTTTGCTTGTCATTCCCAATGTTGTGTGCTGTTATTGTCTTTATTCTAAGGGGAGATAATGTACATTGTGTTTGGAGTTGTCTTTCCTTGCACACCTTATATTTAGACAAGGGGAGGGGACCTCACACACAGACATTTGCACTGATTTGTCACAACACGACAAAATAGAAAGAAAAAAATTGTCAAGGGTGTTTCAGGGAAGGGAAAGTAATGGTCGGATGCGTTTTGTCTCGTTGCTGCGCATGTGTGTATGTATCTATGTGTGTGCTTGATTTGGGGGGGGGGGGGGGGGGGCGGGGGAGGCCGCCTGCATTACAGAGGTCTAGGGGTGGAGGGGGAAGGGATGGGATATTTAGTAAAGATACATTACCTTTTTCTTTAAATATTTAAAAACCCAGCAGCCTCCCTAATATGGTGGAGACCCAAATGATCTTTTTATGCTCTTAGCAGATATAAGCCAATAATGTTATAGCGTTTAATTCTAATATTAGAACAGATATTCACCGATGGTTGAATTGATTTTATTTGGCTGAAACCATTAATTTGCAGACAAAAGAGACCAATAAGTATAAGGAGGCCCAGTTTTGGTCTCCCTAATAGTAAAGTACTGGGATATGAACTATTAGGGATACCAAATGTCGCCCTAGCTGCCATTAATACGTGTATTATGTATTATATATGTATCACCAACTATCAGTGGTCTTTCTGTGTTAAACTCCTTGAATTGTTTGTTTAACAATATTTTGTAAATGTTACTAATTATTTTATAATAGTGGGAACAGGATGCCTTGCTGCAGCGACCAACAATGTGGAAATTATTGTTAGGTTTTTTTCATAATTGTTTATCTTAGAATCATATCACAGGTCATTTGTATTATGTACAATTGATTCAATAATACATATTGTAGATGAAAATTAAAGTACATTTTATTGATTTAACAATCTTTTTGTTGTTGAAATTTTGGACATATTGCGGTGTCCCTTCTAAGGCAAATGGTAAAAAAATTGGAAAATTTTGCAATTACATGTAGTAGCTAGCATACAGCAGTTCGATGGACTTTGTAATATTTCTAGTTTGAATATGAGGATTACAATTGATATATGGAATAAGTGGAATGATTAGCTTTGACTCTCAGTGTGCCTTGTAAATAGTATGTATTGGTGTGAAATTAACAAGATACACAATGTAACAAGATTTACCATTTTGCAAGTGACAATAAAGATTTAAACTGAAATACATTAAATGAAAATGTTTTTTCTTTAAGTTTCTACATGTCTCTAATTTTGAGAGTTGTCAGTTGAGAAATATCATCACTCATGTAAAAGATACCTGTACATGATGTACTGCAAAAGAAGGGGAACAAAAGCATGTATTATTTTCGTGTTGTAGCTAAAAGCCTTGCACAAAGTAAACAGTTCAGTAGCTGTTAGGATTGGACCAGAAAATGACCTTGGTTAAAATTTTGATGGCATGTCTGTGTATCTAGTCAAATATTTTGGGAAAAGTCTCCAGGCTTTATCTCACCTGATACAAAATGTATACCATTACAATCCCAGTGTTTGTTCTAGTGTTGTGAAGGGACACTATACAAAGCGAGAAATGTATATTTAATGAAATGTGTGTTTATTCGTGACTGAACTGTTCCATCCCCCTCCCTAAGAATGAGAGAGGTGATTCTTCACTTTAAACAGGCATCACACCAATGATAATCGAGATGTCACCTTTCTCTCTGTTTATATAAAAGTATAAACCTTCCCTATTCTACACAATAAAACTAACTTAGTTAACCATTAGGGCGAGGGACGTCAAGCCTCTAATGATAAACCAGCTATATCTAGTAAATATCGACCATTGGGGTCCTTTGATGATTGTACTGTTCTCTACTATTTTCTATCTTCAGCTTCTCTGATACATTTTGTGAGGTTCTTTCCTGTCCGATTTTGTTATGTTGGTTAGCCATGCTGTCTTTGTTCTTCCTCGAGCTCTCGTTTCTCTCATCTGGCCATGCAGGATTGTGCAAGTGTTTCCGGTTTTATTGTGATAGTGATTGGTATGTCCAAACAATTGTAATTTCCTTCTGCGAGCTATATCTATTTGCAGTTCATAATCTCCAGCTAAGTTTTGGATTAGCCTCGTTACTTCCTCATTACTAATACATGCACATTATTTCCATGATATTCTGAAAAGCCATCTGTAATATTGTGTCTTGAAGGCTAGTACATGTAATACGTTTTGCAATTTTGGCTTGTTCCACATTCATACATTGCAATTAAAATTAAAAAGGATGAGTGATCTCAACAACCTGATCTTGGTTTGTAAAAAGATATTCATGGTATTGCAGTCATATCTTGAGTGATGAGAGCTCCAAGATATTGGAAGCTGCTCACCTCTTCTAGGTCTTAACCATCTACTTCACAGCTTCTTTTTTCACATCCTCTCGCTCAGAAAAGATCATCACTTGGCTCATCTTGTTCCATACCATAATTTTTAGCAACGTTATCCAATCGACATATAAGGTCAATAAGTTCCTCTCTAGATCATGCAATCAAGTCAATGTCATCTGAGAATCTCGATTTATCTTCTATCTGTTCACATCAACAGAGCCATTGGAGCTTTTTAGAAATTCCACGAATTGAACCAATTTGCCCCAAAAAGATGTTAAACAGACGGGGAGACAAAATACTTCCTTTGCAAACACCAACTTTTGTCCTGAACCATTTGGAAGTACCGTTATTTACGATTACTGTATTTCTGCTCTTTTTATACAATGATTCAATCATCCTTACAGGCTTTTGGCATTAGTTTGTGTTTTCTACTTTCCACAGCACTTCTCTCCATACTCTATCAAAAGCCTTATTTAAAATCAATGATCTGTATTTTTCTCCTAAAATGTTCACATTTTCCATTTGCTCAACTGTGCTGCGACTTGCTCAAAATCCAGTTTATTCCTCTGCAAGATAAATGTCAAAGAGTTCCCTCCATTATGTTGTTTATTACCTGTAGAAGTATGGTACCTTGCTTGAGTGGCTTTCCAAAGTGATGGTCCTGTCATCATCATCATCATCATCATCATCATCATCACTTCCTTATTAACTTATACATTTAATAAAATTCTATCTTAATTATTAAAAAAATCCTTTGTTAAGTGTGTGTGTATATGTGGGTGAACGATCGTCATCGCTTCCACTGAAACCGCTTAACAAATGATTCTGACTGAAACTAGCACTGGAGGTGGGATGCAGCCCAAAATTGTGCAAGACGGCGAGATTATTTTCGATTAAGTAATTTCTAGTCTTAACTAATGATTCATTTCCTTTATTCCACAAATGCAACAGCCATTTTAAAGTAGATCTAGGCTTAGCTGTTCCGTTTTACTCCAGCATAAGACAAAACTACAGCAGTTCATTAGTGCTTAATCGGAAACTCCCTTTTAAGTTTGAGAATCAGAATCATAAGGTGATGTTTTTGTCCATTGTAAAGTAAATGAGTGATTTAGGGGTTCGAAAATGAGTTCTTTTTCAGTAAGTAGGTTGTTGTTTAATTTTGATTTAAAAATATAAATAGTAAGACACAGAACTAGACCTAGATTTTAGATGTAGATAAAGATTCTGGGTTTAGATTCTAAATCTAAACCAGAATTTTATTTTGGTAGAGAAATAGATTGAAATGTTTAGAGGTTAATAAAATAGGACCATGCTCTAATGTTTCTAAATAGATCTACATGTAAAAATCTAGACTAGATCTAGATCTATGCTAGCTTATCTGTTGCCTGAGGGAATCAAAGTTAAATTTATAGGCCTAAATCTTTCGCTAAGCTTTTGGGTTCTCGGAGGATATTTATATGCACTAAAAAATTCACTCAGTAGACTAGACATCGCTTTTGACTATTTTGGCCTTTAGGCATTTCTTGCATTGAGCCTGTCTTGTTTTCGAATGTTGTGTTTTTCTTATCATTGCAAGCAACGCAGCAGCAACGGGCCAGCTCGTGCTAAATATAAACCTTTTGATTATGCGATGCCTTGCAAGGCACAAAGGGATATCTGCTTATTGCTCTTATAAAGTAACATTGGCGTTGTGGCGTAATATTTACCCAAACATGAACTTGAACTTGGTACATGTACTTGCTGTATTGTTCCCTTTAATGTATTGTGTGTGGTTTTAAAAGGCATTTCAGATATCGTTAAAATCGATCGAAAAAGATAAAAAATACTGACACATAATGAATCTATATCGTTATGCAAAATTTCAAGGCGAGAAAAAGATAATATGGCTACAAAGATAGATCTATCTCAAATATTTGTGTCCATTTCAATTGACATTGACTGTGATAAACATTGCTTTTAAGCCATAAAATGAGACAAAATACACAAAGAAGAAAAAATCTCCGTAAAATAAGCCCAGAAAAACTAATGATGGTACATGTAATGATGTATTATAAAAAAATATATGACAACTTAGCAAGAATTGTGAAGTACGGTAATAAAATATTAAAATGGGTCTCTTGTGTTCAAATTCATTTAGATTATAACATGCATACAATACAGTGAAGTCTGCTTAAGGTAAATTACTTCGGATCGATCAAAAAGTTTTATCTTAAGCAAGATTTATATTAACGATTTATCGCATCTAAAATTTACAGAGATGGGTCCAAAGGTCTGTTTTACCCAATTGTTTATGATTTTTTAAGAGTGTTTATCTACAGTGGGATCCACTGTATTGAAATCGAGAGTTGAGACCGCGTAATTCTATGTAGCGTAGCTTGCATCAGTTCGGATTTCTAAGTTGTATATTGACAATATTCTGGCAATTCTAAAGTACCGTAGCTATCGACTATCAATTTGGTTGAGTAATGGGTAGTGCGTGTACGATGACATGCATACAACCAAAGAGAGAAGGGCTACGGTAAAAATGGTCCTCCCAGTGATAGGCTTGCTGACAAAATTAAAGGCAACCGTGCGCACTTTCGGAGAGAGAGTAGGGGGTGGGAGGTGGAGATGGATGATGTGGAAAAGATAGATATTAAGAGAACAGATTAATTAACTTTGAAAGAAAACCATAATATTACTTGTTAGGAATCATTATTTTCACGAAGAAAAAATTGTAATGAACATTATGATACCGTATAGTATTATGGGAAAAAAATAAAATCAAGCGTCTCTGTCACTGATTAATGTTAATGCATTGTACAAGTATTATGAAGAATGTGTTTTAGTATTATAATTTTTATAGTTATCGTTACTGTACTTTAAATGGTTCTAAAGGAATATACACTTAATAAAGTGAACCATTACACGTAAAGCCCAAAATGAAATCTATCAGTATGAGTAAACCAAAATTAGATCTAGATCCCCTAAAATGCAACAGGGATGGAATTAGTTCCACATTATAGGCCCACACCTGGGTGATTATCCAGACCTGTTGTTAGCTGCCGTCATCCCCAATCCACGTGTGAACATGAGTCAGACTTGAAGAGAGAATTTTCCCCGACTACTAAAGAAAGATCACCCCTCTTTAACTGTTCGTCGGTGCATAATTATGTTTAATTTTGTTCTGGGAAACTCCCGTTCCTATTTCTAATCCGTATAACTAACAGCTGACATAAACAAAGGATTAAACATCACCTTAGTCAAAAGATAACAACAAAAATAATTATAATAATAAGAACGATGTTTAGGCTCGTGACACGATTTGTCTGACTCACGTCTAAGAGGGTGGCTATAATTATCCTTTCCTTTTCTTATAGTGATCATTAAAATGTTTGCTTCTCTCCTTCGGCTCAAGTGTTTCATAATCAGATCAAAGGGAGATAACATTGTTAAATGCATCAGTGTTTAAACTTGTTATTGAACTGAATGAGACAAAGAAGGACTAGGAACATCGTAATCGTTAGACATACTTGGTGTTGGGTTTTTTTCATGTATCTATTTGTTTTGTTTTTTTAAAGGCCAGAATTCAATATTGATGGCTTTCTTGCTTTGTCCCCCCTTTTTTTTTATTATTCTGTGTTGTTGTTGTTGTTGTTGTTGTTCTTTCTTCTTCTTCTTCTTCTTCTTCTTCTTCTTCTTCTTCTTCTTCTTCTTCTTCTTCTTCTTCTTCTTCTTC
>JASKDV010217674.1:0-28493 GCA_032466395.1 Aegires albopunctatus | reverse complement strand
GAGAGAGAGAGAGAGAGAGAGAGAGAGAGAGAGAGAGAGAGAGAGAGAGAGAGTGAGAGAGATAGAGAGAGAGAGAGGAATAGAGAGAGGGAGAGAGAGAGAAAGAGAGAGAGGAATAGAGAGAGAGAGAGAGAGAGGGCAGGCTGACTGAGTTAGTAAATAGACAGGGTAAATTAGAAAGGGCAAGAGTGAATTAAAAGTATAATAATGTAATTATTTTATGAATAATCTTTGGAAGAAAAAAAACTTTATTGAAGCTAAACGTATCAAGAAGAACAAAAATAAGTAATAAGCATTTTATTCCTATTACGAGAATCACTAGTTATAGTTTCCGGAATCGGGTAGAAGCAGTAAAGTTAGATCTATACTATAAAAAATTGTATGCGTAATAAAGCATTTTTAATGGAAATTCCCACAAATAGTCATTCAGTTATGTTAACAATTGTGAGCACAGTACTTGACTATGTGGCGTCATATCCCAACAACCATATCAACAACAATGGAGCTCAATAGATGTGATTTTCGAGCCATGATTTACTACAGCATTTTAAAAGGGTTAAACGTATCAGTTTGCTATGAAACTTTGCATAATTTATTAATAGAATCTTCTCCATCAAAATCTCAAACTTTTGATTTGGTGAATTTAAAAGAGGTAGGCCTTCTATCAAAGATGATGACCGTGAGGTTAGACCTATAAGTGCTGCTACTGAAAAGTCAGTGCCAACCACAAAGCTATGATTGAAGATAGAATATTCCTTGGGCATTTCGTCACCCAGTATCTGGAAGATATTGTACAAATGCCTCCTTGTCACAAAGTGTCAGCTCCGTGGGTGCCACCTCCACTCACTAATGAACAAAAACAAAGTAATTGAAATTCAAGCGATCCTGCAGAATAGGAAAGCAAATGGTGGCCAGCTTTTTTAATTTAAAAGGTTACATCGCCACAGTACCACTCCAAGTCAGACGCACAGTCACATCAGATTGGTATGTTAACCACTGCATACCGACAGTTTTAAAGAAGTGGAGAAAATGGCATCCAAAGCAGGCACAAGGGGCTTGCTATGGTACCAATGCTAGTGCCCACACAACCATTGCTAAAGTGCAGATCTAGACTTCAAACAACGTTCAAATCCTGACCCACCCTCCATATTCTCCCGACCTGGCACCATGCGACTTCTTTTTGTTCCCATTTGTCTAGGAACAACTCTGTGGGATTAAATTTCAGACTCCTGCAATAAGGGTATTTGAAGATGATATATCAGCCATACCACCAGAAATGTGGCAAAACTGCATGATGAAACTTTGCATCTAAGCTCAAGGAGAGTACTTTGAGAAGCTGTGGAAATTTGATGGTAATGTCATTATTCCTTCTACCCAATTCCGGAAACTTAACTTGTGACCCTCGTACACTTTGATTGAATGACAGAAAAGATGTAACAAAGCTGAGGGTCTAATAATTTTATGATTTTCTTATTAACAGCTTACAAAAGGAATGTAACCTTTGTGAACTATTGACAAGTTAATGCATCTCATGGTATAATATTGTGGTACATATTTGGTCTGGAGATAAAAAAAAAGTTTCAGGTTCTATCCAAAAGTGGAAGCCGCAGTTCAAGCTGTAAATTAGTTCTAAATCTCTTTCAAAATAGGCATCAAATGAAATGAATTCAATTACCAATCCCAATGGTAATCTGCTTAACAGAAGAAAAAAAATAACTGCAAACCTTTCTTTCTTCTTATCCGGCTTCTTCAGTAACAGACCAAGGTGCTCTGGTCCACAAAGAATTTCTATCTGAGAGTAAAAATCTTTCAAGTTGCTACCATTCAAATAGTTGAGAAGTTTCCCCAGTGGCTCCTGGGCTGGCTTGGGCAAAGCACTGACGAGACGTAATCTTGTCTGGAGGCAAAATAAAGATGCAATAGACAAGATTGATTGGTGTACACACTCAGATTCATCTTCAGGGTAAGTGAGAGTACGTGAAACAAGAAATTGAGAGACTGATATCTCTGAAATTTGAGGCTGAAGCGAGTAGACGATATTATTAAATTACAGGTTGCTTTCCAATAAACTGGAACGTCACAGCTTACAATTAAGTTTGACTTACTCAATGATTTGTTTTTGTTTTTAAATCCATTCAGATCATCATTGGTACTTATTTGTTTCTATTATCTTTCTTCAATTGGAATAATATTTGTGACCTTTTTCTTCGAAGCAGAACACATGTTGCGCGGCCGTTTTTAGCTAGAGCCTTTTAAAGATAAAAAATTAGTTTTCATCAAATCTTTGATTATGGTTGTTCTAAATAATCAACTCTTTATCTTTCATAGAATAAAAATGGTATTAGTGAAATTAATATGATTAATGAAAAAAAAAGCACTTTTCTGAACCCATGGTTCATCTAAATTAATTACAGAAAACCAAATTTTCTACAACTTTGAAGTCAATTTAGAAATATAAGTTCGATCCCGAGCTGGACCACTTAGGTATCAATAGAAAGCTAAGATCCTCCCCTTTCTATTCAACAAGCCAAGTGGACCCTGCATTGACACATCTGGTCATAGGATTGACACGGATGAGTGGAGAGTTGATCAAATTGACGAATTTGAATTGCTTCCGTCCTTACATTTGGGAGGGATCTTTGAATAGGAGCAAGGCCATGCTGTGTTATAGTAATCCTATTGGATGATATATGGTTGGACAGTTCTTAAATAGATCTTTAAATTCATGTATGTGTGAAGACAGAGGGAGGAGCCAAAAGAAAGCTTAATCTTAAAAATCGGCTTGGTTGAAAACGATGCAAATCAATTTGTCAACTCTAATGAAGTGCAATAGAAATTGTCTTCTATTAACGTTATATTTTTGTTCTATTATCAAGTGCTAGATATAATCTCATAGTAGGTGTATGCAAATTTTGATGCAAATTGGCGAAATAGAACAAACAGTTTTTTAGTGTTGAGTTATCCCTCCATCCTCAAAACCGGTGAAAACGGTTCTCCTACATTGATTACCATTTACTCAAAAATGGCTTTATGTCTGATCTCTTTTAAATTTGCCATATCTTCGTAATGGAAAGTCCAATCTTCATAAATTTGGTATCAAATTTAAGTGCATGGCTTGAGCTTTCCTGTGATATAAATATCTTGAAACCCCATTCCGCGACATATGTTCCGATTTGAAGACAACACGTCACATTTGATATCTTTTATGTGTATACCACAAGAGGCATTACATCCAGAGATTTGCTGAGAATGTGAAAAAGTGTGAATCACTCATTGCTTTCTCTCATGCCAATTATAGACAAAGAGTATTTATATGAACATGCAATGAAAATGGTGGAAACAACAATCTGAATAAGTGACTAAACGTTAATAGCCTCACCTCTGGAGTCAGGTCTTCTTCATCTTCAGGCCTGTTTAGCATGTTATCACTGGCCACTGCTAATACGATGGTATTAGCCAAATCTGAACACACAGTTTTCAATAAATGTTTGGTTAGATGCCCCTCAACTGGATCTGAGGAGAAAAAGAATAATGGTAATGTTTTTCTTCATCAAAATGTGATGGAGATATCATCAATCTCATAAGATAATTGTTGGTCATTTTTAGGGAAATGTGAGTTAATACTACATTTCCAACTGCCTTAGCGGTCTCCTCTCCATAGCGGCCACCTGCATTATCGGCCATTGATATGTGACACCCCTGTACTTTACCTATGTTTTAAAGTTCTTCAGTATGACGTATATTAGGCAATTGAACGAGAAAAGTGTTTAAATTTAGGTCTGTGCACATGTATGCGTGAGTGCGTGTGTATCTATGATCGGATGAAGCCTTGGTATAGCTGTAATATCAGGTTGTGCAAGTAATAAAGTATCAGTCCTCATTTATACGCCGAGAGCGAAGGTCTAGATCTAATCTGGAATGGACTGAATGCAGTTCATAGTATGCATTGAGCATATTTTCCTCAGTGGATAAGAATGACTGATATCTAGTATCTAGTTAATTAATAGTTATGACGTTATATTGATAGCGTAACGAGGGTTAGTTATAATTCATAGTGTTAATGATATTCTATGATAAGGAATTGGAGGGTGGTTATAATTCAGAGAATTTTTAGTATCAAGTTAATGTGTAGCCTACTTGTATAATCATCATGTAGACTATTTATGAATGTTAAGTTATTATTGTAGTATAAAAGAAATCTAGGATTTGTCAGTTATATTTTGTTAATATATCTATTTTAGGGATGTTTAGGGGAACGTTCTCCAAGCACATGCAATTTAACCTGAATGCCACGCAGTGAGCGAAGTGAGCTATCTTGACCTAACTGGTAGTGAAAATCAGTGTCGCTATGATGTCGACTGAATACTCCTCCTATTGTCTCTATCAGGGATTGGAACTCAATAAGTACTAAGAGTTCAATAAAGGAGAGTGATATTTCTATCTTGATGATTACTTACTCATGTTTTACATGACTACACCTTAAACCTTATTACACTTTATTCATGTACCCCTTTAATTAATTTTATAGTGAGTAATTTGAAGACTGCAAGTCTTGTGGCATATCCTACAGTAATTTATATTATTTCTGAGATATGATTGCTTATCTACCGTCTTATTTCAGATTCGTATTTATTTATCTGGGATTTCATTAACTCACTAGGATATCGAGCTACCATGTCTAACATTATTATTATTTCCTTGCCATTTATTTCTATTTATTTTATTAATTATTAAATTGATTTATCGTGTTGCATGCCATATACTTGTATTGACCATCTGTTAATTGCTTGTTAGTTCTGTAATTAGTGTTTAGTTATTTTATTTTCCGTAGACCATGAGCCAGTCTAACGTGACACCATGGTCAGTCTTCTTTGTGACAAAATTACCTTAACCTGTTCATAAAGGTGACTTCTGCAGAAGTCTCTAACAAAGTTGTCCTCCTCAGTAGCGACATGACTGACTGCCAAACTTCTATTGCCTCTCACTCTCAATAAAAATATGTGAAATGGAGAGACAGTGTAGGTTAACCATGCGTTGAGATGGCTAGACAAAGCCCAATGGTAATGAGAAGATGACATACATGTTTCTTGGCTACATACAACCAAGGTAAAGCCTTCCCTGAGAAAATGCTGATCTTCTTTGTCCAGGACCAAATCGTTTGACTCATCAGAATCTGGTGATCAGGAATGGGAAAAGTCTGTGGCTAATTGGTGTGACCCCTGCCAATTGATAGGCTAGACTCAGTCATGAGGATTCATGGTACATTGGTCGACACTTCTCAACTAAAGGAGGGCAGGGTTTACCATTGCAGTCATTGTTTTCACATTTACATGTCTGTGGTTTGTTGAAGAAGGAAACTGATAATCAAAATAATGGTGATAAAGCCCAATAACAACAAAAGCAAAAGCAAAAAACTGATTAGATCTATTACCAATCAAACCTGCAGATCAACAGAAGGTATAAATAACACCATTGATGCATGTTGTTAGGTTCTCAGAGGGAAAACTTGCTAACTTTGCTCAACCTCTCCAAGGTGGCCACCTGTCTACAACGGTCACTTTTCTCTGTGATCTTAAGGTACCACTATGAACAGGTTTGACTGTATATATATATATATATATATTTGTCTCAGCCAACCGCATCATATGGCAGGGTGTATTTATAAAATTCAAGCTTTTTTAGCTTTTTTACTGATTTACTATAAACTAGATTATACAACTTTTCATTGCCAAAATTTTGCTGTCTCCAAAAATTGACTTAAGCATTTATCTTATGTGCGTGACGATATGTGAATAGATATGGGAAAAAACAATGACAGCTTTATAGTCTATCCGCTATTTGAGGATCAGTCAGGTAAGGAAGTACAAAATGTGATAATTGGGACCAAATTAATCAATTAAAGTAAGTAGATTATCTAGAGAAAAGAAAATTGGTTCACCAAAATCCAATATTGCCATAAAAAAAGGTTTTGGCAAAGTTTCAAAAGCATTAAACATTAAAATCCTATCATTGCCTACTATAAGGAAACATATATACCCAATACAAACTCCCTACCTCAGGCCCTATATGACCATCTCATTGTTTTGACCAAGGGTCAGAATGAAGGCTAAGATCAGAGGGGATGGATTGTAGTTAGCACCTTACAAGCGCTTCCACAATTCTAAAGCACTAAAAGAGGCCCTGGCATTGGACACTCTATAAATACAATTTATTATTGTTATTATTATTATTATTATTCATTTAACACTACAGGTCCTGCATATTTGCACCTACCTATTACACTAAGCACAGGACCATATAAAAATTTGCATCTTTCCATAAGTAGCTTTTACCTGTAGAGTTGATATATTTACAACTCATTGGGACAAACCTTACAGCTTTCAATGCTTTCAACCCAACTATTGAATGCACTGATGCATCTACATCTTACATCTAAAGACTTAAGACACCAATCTACCCATCTATGTTCATTGTCAAATAAATTCAGCAAATAATTTCAACAAAATAATTAAGCACTAACTATGAAAATAATCTGAACCAATTAGACTATGCTATTTCGTTACTACATATTATCAGCAATGTTAATTTATGAATAACATTTATAAGAATAATGATATCTTATAGATACAGAGGATGGAAAATATCTAACTAATTTGTTGCTTTTTTTTAAATCTATCAAAAGGGGAACAAAATAAAAGAATAGAACAATTGAAAATTTAAATAATATAAAGTACTTTGTAATAATTTAAGCTTGAGGGACTATGGCATTTGCCATGCCTTTTACCTTGAAAATGACGTAAGCCTCGTTCAAACAAATGGGCATTGGTCCAGAGGCCATTGACTTTATCTTGAATCTCTTGAGCCGTCTTTTTTCTGTTAGATCCTGAAGACTTCAAGAAAATTGATTTGGCTACCTCCTGATATTCTCGGTGTAATGGTCTGATAGAAGAAAATCAACCAATTTATCAATGGATTACTAACGCTCCCTTGGATTGCAAACATACTGCCTCACATTATTGGTTTACACGGAGAGCTGGTGATTAAGTTGGAAGGTGATCTTTTCCACATTTGGTAATTGATAGTCAGCATTGAATCAAACTTAATTAGCATATCATCTCCTTTCAGGATTGCCATAAAATTCTTGAAATCCTAAGTAAATGCTAACCATTCAAAAAAGTTCTAGCTGAGGTATGTTATAATCATGCCAACATCATGTGAGTTCATTGCTTTTTATGTCTCCAGGTGTGTGATGCTGGATGAGAGTAGTAAAAGACTATGGAAGAAAGAATTTTAGCAACAGGCCAAAATGAGGGATATCTACATTCTATATCATTAATGCCATAATGTTTCATATTGGTTAGATCTTTAGCTAAACCTTTAAGATTGTGGGTAATATCAATCTAAAAGATCAAAATTCAGGAAAATAAAAGCATCTTAAAAAGAGTCAGTGGACTGCAAATATAATTTACCTGTGCAACTTTGAGGCAATTTCTGATATTAAATCTGGGGGACAATCTACAAGGTGTGTTTGTTTCCCTAGAACCTATGGAAATAGTAGTAAATCACAGATTAAATCAACATTTTAACTATATTCAAAGAAATTATGATTGCAGGCTAAAATACTTTAAAAACATATAACGATAAAAATTATAAATGTTCTGACAAGTGACATGATACTCAAATTTCATTTCACTGTAACAAGGTTAGATAATGTTTTTGTAAAGGAATACATAGTAATACAACATAATAGCATAAATCAAGATAGATGGAGATGGATGGATAACATATTGGCCAAAGATGGAAAAAGATGGACAAGAGCCAGAAACCATTGCAAAGTTTTATAACCTGCGGTGGAAGAGCACTGTCTTACTACTGAAAAGACTGCCACTGCTACTGTTATTGCTACTGCTGCTAGTCTACTACTACCACTGCCATTACTACTACCATTGCTACTACCACTGTCACTGCCGCTGCTGCTGCTGTTACTATTTCTTCAACTACTATGGCTATTACTATATCTCCTATTAGTACTTTGAAAGCTTGTTTATTTCAATTCAATTCTTCAATAATACACATTTTCAGAAAATGTTTCTAAGCTTCATATCAACTTTTCAATAGAACATCACCATAAAACATAAAAAATTCAAAGCAAGGAATAACAAAACAATAAAAGGAATTTCTCAAAGCTAACTATTGCTATTAACACGAATTTGACCAAGATGTTGAAGAATAGATACATCTCATTAAAGGGAAATTTAATTGCCAAAGGATATTGAAGATGACCACAGACCTCTTCAATTTCAGGTAGAGACATAAATGGCAACTCTTTGGGCTTTCCCTTGCTGGAACTTGTCAGTGCCATTTGACTTTCATCGTCTGAGCCATCATCCACTTCCCGGCCTCTACCCTTCTTTTTGGTAGATTTCATCTTGACCTCACGACCTCCTGTGCCTTCCTTCTTCGAAGAACCAGCAGCTGTGAGATAGACAGAGTAAAGGCAATTTCAGGATTTGAGATAATTATCTTCTTTGTGGTAAGGAATTTATCATGGGAGGCTAGAAAAGCTTCATGCCTAATTTATTTAATGATTTCATAGAATCAAAATATAATTTAATTGCAGTTTAATTAATTGTAATTTTGGTGTAGCTTGATGGTCTAGAAGTAGGCTGGAAATTTTAATATTTCAGATTCAAATCCTGGAAGGACACGATGAATCCTTTGGAGAGGCTCTTTACACTCATTTTCCTAACGTCCTGAGATGTATAGCCTCTGTATGCTCCAAGGAGGGTTGAGAGAGATTATGGAATAACATCTGCCATGGGAATCTATATACAACCAATAAAAAAAAAATCAACATCATCATAGTTTTAATGGGTAGGCATAAGAACTGGTAAACTAGATTTCTTTAGAGGCTAACTTTTATAGGTGAAATTTAAAATATCACAATTTAGATGGTAAACGGATGGAAGAAATACATATAAAATTGTATGAACATCATTACCAGCAGCTTTCTTCCTCCTCTCTTCTCTTTTATCATCCCGAGAAGAACTGCCATCATCAAAAGTTGATACTTTTGAGTCCTGAGCTAGCACAGCTGGGTGTGACTTAGAGTCCTTTGTATATAAGAATAATATAGGTATAAAGACTAGAGAATATGTATAAGGAGAAAAATATATGAGATAAATCCATAAGATGTCTTAAAACGTGAGACGTGGCATAATATGTGACCTGTTTCCTTGAATCGGAACATATGTCGCAAAATGGGGATTTAAAATATTTATATCACAAGAAAGCTCAGGTTATGCACTTTAATTTGATACCAAATTTATAAAGATTGGAATTTCTATTACAAAAATAGGGCGAATTTAAAAGAGATACGACAGAAAGCCAGTTTTGAGAAAATGGTGATCAAAGTTTGAAAAACGTTTTCATCGGTTTTGAGGATGGTTAGATAACTAAACACTAAAAATACTGTTACTTCTATTTCGCCAATTTGCATACACCTACTATGAATTAATATCTAACACTTGATAAGAAAAACAAAAATATAACGTTAATAAAAGCTCTTCATTAGGGTTGACAAATTGATTTGCATCGTTTTCAACCAAGACAATTTTCTTAGATTAAGCAATCTTTTGGCTCCTCCCTCTATCTTCACACAAAGGTGCATCTTAATCTTACACACATGAATTTAAAGGTCTTTTTAAGAGCTGTCCAACATCAAATTGATCAATTCTCCACTGATCCGTGTCAATCCTATGACCAGATGTGTTAATGCAGAGTCCACATGGCTTATTGATAAGAAAGGGGTGGACCTTAGCTTTCTATTGATACCTGAGTGGTCTACCTCGGGACAGAGCTTATCTCTAAATTGACTCCAAAGTTGTCAAAAATTTGGTTTTCCATGATAAATTGGATGAACCATGGGTTCAGAAAAGTGCATTTTTGATCATTAACCATATTAATTTCACTGTAATAACATATTTATTTCATGAAAGATAGAGAGTTGATTATTTGTAAACAATCACAATCAAAGATTCGATGAAAAGTAATTTTTTATCTCTAAACGACTCTAGCTAAAAACGGCCCGTGCGACATATGTTCCGCTTCAAAGAAACAGGTCACATATAAATCCTTGTAAAAACAACAACATAATCACATCTTATCTAAAATTTGATTGCAGCATAATATCATCAAAAGCATTTGATATAAATGCTAGGTACAAAATATGACAAAAAGTTTAATTTAGAGATAAAACTGCTAAAAAAATATTTAGTGCATAAGAAATTACAAAAAAGAAAACAATGATGGTTATGAATTGGAGGAAAAATAGGACCATAATAAGTCACTACTCCATTTTATTTTATTTTTTTAATGAAAATTACATTTCAATACTACTGATAAGGAAATAAAGAAGAAACTTCAGTTAGATAAGTATATTATTAAAGTAAGAAGCAAGCAGTAGCATTTCTATAGGTTGCTAAAGATTATACCTATAACAACATCGGAGTTTTGGTTCATCATCCTGATAAGTGCATTAAAACTTTTACAATTCATGATACACTGAAGGCTTAAACGCAATCATTTCTTCTTATGTCCAGAAATAAGGCCATACTTTAAAAAAAAACTTAACCTCTATATTACATTACAGCTCATGCAATGAAGTTATGCATGGGTACCAGTTATATTTGCCAAGTTTGTAACACAGAAAGCATTAGCCAAAGTACCTGTCCCATGTATGGTTGTGGAAAGGGATATTGCTTTCAGTGGTCACATTAAATTAGAATTATTATTTTTAGCACCATAACTTACTCATACTTTTGCCATGCCGTTACTACATAGAGCGCTGAGCATAATATAGATACAGGTACATAAATCTGTTATTTAGTTTATTTTAGCTTTATTTGAAACAAAGATCAACCAAGTATATTGTAAAAGACTACGCCACTGTCTCAAATGAAACAAATGAAGTATGACAATAGACAACAAAATAAACGTGAATACCGCCCTGGCTAGTAAAATGGAAGTCTCTTTGTATTGAATATAATTAATATGAAGGATTACGTTGAGGCCACCATACACAACCTACGCAGATAAAGTGATAGAACTGCGATTATAGTAGCAAAATAAAGGCTGATTTTTCAGGAGAAAATATCACCGTTGTCTGTTCACAACAGAGCCCATCTGATTGTCCATCTAGTCATAACCCATCTCACTTATGTAAGTTTCTACTCCACTCTCATTGTAAGAATCAGCATCCAATCAAGAGAATGAATAAATATGACATCTGCTCTCATTCAAGAGCTGACGCTTCATTCATTAGTTTGCCACAAGCTATATGCTTTAACACTTGCCTGCAAGCTAAATTCTGAACACAATTTTTTAAAACAACATAAGTAACTAAGAGTATAATCATTTAAAAATTCAGCTAAGAGCCAGGTCCTACAAAGATCCCTTTATTGCCTAATCGCACTGACTAGGTGCTTAGATGAAGGACACTATTTCAGATTATCAATTGCAGCCTTTCAGCTCATAAAAGATGCTCTAAGAAAGCATCTGTTATCTCTATGAAAAGTTCATCATCCTTTCTGAAGCTTTGCATCTAGCAATCTGGAATAGCCTAATTGATAAAAAGATTCTTTATCTTCATTTTTAGGTGTTTGTTGGCCTTTTTCCTACAATCAAGATTTGATAAATCCCAGTAGAAAGAATCTAGATTGGTGAAGTCAGTCAAGGGGATGGTAGTCCAAATGTGTCGTGTTTCTTTGAAAAGATGCATTCTTCAAAATGCAAAAATTTGCAGAGCAGTGTGGTTATCACATTATCTTGCTGATAATATAGAACCAGCAGGTTGACTATACTTCTGCTGATGGTGAATAACTAAATTGCGTCCACTTTATATTTAAAGAAAAACAACAATTGACCACAATAATTGCTAACTTTAGAATTAGAAATATGATCAAAGAAAAATCTGTGCATTGGAAAGGGGAGTATCTAAAATAGAAAGGAAGGAAAGCAATAAAAAATGCACCAGATGAAAAAGTCTTTAAAAGCCAAATAAAAATTCCTTTCACACCCGTCAATGTGAAGAAAATTGGCCTCAACAAGTATTTTCTTAAAAGTATGGCCTTGATTTTGGAACACCCTATAAAATCAATTATTTGCAGGTCTGTTTGAGATCATTCTTTATAAATCATCCATTTTATGATCATTATGGTAGCTTAACTGTAGTGTTCGTAAAAACAAAGGCATGAGTGATAGGTATATGACTAACGATTCAAAGATCAAATTGCTCCAGTGAGATTGATAGCAGTGCAATTCACATAATCAGCATATGGTGGTATAAACTTCATAATTTAAAAGATTATAAGATACATTGTATATTGAATGTAATTAAACCTGCCTTTACCACATAATTTATAGAAATTTTAGAATATAGAGAAAAGATTCCTTTCAATTAAGTCAAAAATTTAATCTTGATTTTTGGACATACTCCAAAGATGATTGTTCAAGTTTCATAAATGTTTTCAATGGATTTCTCCCTTTTCTTCCATGTTTTATTAGCAATGACTCATGACATCCAGAATACATTCTATACAGCTCAGGTTTTATTTTAGGTATACCTACAAACCGTAAACTGCTAAAATTTGGGATACGATGGTCACAGGATATGGAGGTAAAGGAAAAGGATCCAACTCAAGGGATATACTCCAAATCAGAGATAATGAAAATGTCACTTATTCACTTCAAAGCATAGGGAATCTGAATAATGGTTTTAAATAATATGCATCCCATAGATACACTTAAATCTTGTTGATTTTACTCTCTTATTTTTTCATCAAATTATTGATCGGATAAAAATGAAGGAAGATCATGATATTTGTGTGAATATATATAGCAATTAACGCATTGTTTTCAGAGCAAAATACAGATCCAGGATTGCTAGATTCTAGTAAGAGGAAATAATGATCATGTAAACTCTACAAAAGTATCAGGCTACAATAGGAGAATTTTGTCTAACAACACAGTGGTAACCTACTAAAAGCCCACCACCTTGGAACACAATTTGTTTAGGTATAGTTCCTATTTGTTCAGCAGTGATAACTTCCACTTTATAAATTCACCCTCAAAAAGACATTGACCAAAGCATAAGTTCCACCAAAGATCATGATCATGATGTGGTATGGGCATAAGAAACTAGCATCATTTCAAATTCAGTCAACACTACTCAAACAACAGGTATAGCATTCATATCAGGATATTGATTTATCCAACAATTTGTTAGCAAGCAAGAATTCATCCAGAGAATAAAGAAACCGAGATCCTAATTTAATTCTATTGTCTGTTCCAAGCAATGTCGGGCCTCTTTAAAGTCAAGTCAACCTTGATTGTTTGATCTATGATTCTCTTCTCTCATTGGTTGTGATGAAAACTCATATTAGAAAAGGAAAACGGAGAAAGCAAATTCTCAACAGTAAGTAAATTATGTGCTTTTGATAGTAAAATGATGGCAAGAATTTCTAAAATAATCTTTTAAAACCTAGTGATTACCCCATTTGATATTTGCTCTTGAAATTGGTCAATTTTGAACACCCAAGTACAGTTTCCCAAAGATAGAGTTCTTAACACTAATAACAATGAAGGCCTTCTTCTATAATTACTTACGGATGTGTCAAACGAATTAGGAACATAACAAACATTATTTAAATAAATTCTGCACTTTGACTAAGTGGCAACAGGCCTCAACATGAACTACTAGATTACAACTTTCGGAAGTGGGATGTGGTTGAAAAGCAGAGATATTCCTGGATTTTCTATGGCTTATTAGTACCGGTAGGTATTATTTCAAGGATAAAAATTTTACAAAGCAAAAACACTTAAGAATATGGTAATTTAGGTCAGGGTAGATGTGTAAGTGAAAGGTTTAGGGATTGGGAAAGGTATGGCTAAAACATTGAATTACACCAAAGCATCCATTAGCAAGAATGCATAAGGCATTGTAGTCTCCACTTTTAATGATCTGTGGGAAACATAATATTAGCCTTTATCTCAGGGTTAGAAAGGGTATGTTATTGTAGAGCCATTTATCATTCCTTTTTTATAAATCGTATGAATCAATAAATACTGGTAACATAATAAACAAGCATTGTAAATAAATGGAATCTATTATCTAATATATTCATCTCACTTCAAAGAAGATCTACTTCCATTTATTTGTTCCAATATTCAACGCTGCTTGTTTGTATTTTATTCTTTTCAATTGTTTAAAATAAAAATTTAGAAATAATGTAAAAGTTAAAAGCTAAAATACTAAGCAATATATGAATAAAAAAGGAAGAGCTCTTAATTGAGACGTTAATATAGATTAATAGCATTTATATATAAATGATAATTAATAGCATAAAAATGTGCCCAACTCAATAAAAAAAAAGCTTTAATATATATCAACAAGATATAATTTTACTTTTCAATAAATAATAACATTAAAATCCTGACATACCTTTTCAGCCTTGTTGGCCATCATATCTTTAAAGACAGGAAGACTCTCAGACACCAATTTCTCACTGGCTACAACAGTTTGGTTACAGACAATAGCTTGCTGGCCTTTGGTTTTCAAACATTTAGAAATAAGCTCAGAGGCATCCTTTTGACTTAATACTGAGGGTAGTATTGTCTGAAATTTGACAGTTGGAGAGGATAGTCATTATTTCCAATTCTGATTAAGTCGTAAGTGTATACAGTCGAACCTGCTTATTCTGAAACTCAAAAATATTTCTTAAAATTTCAGTATAACCGGGTTTTCAGTATAACCAATACTGACGCAACATCGCTGTATAGAGTATAGAGGTATTTTAGCACGCTATAATGGCATTTCGGGTGATATTAACGTCATTGGAAAGGAAACACTGCATCAGCCATTTTGTAAGTGGACTTGGGACTGCCATTCACTGCGTTACAGCGTTTTGTTGTTGTTTTCTTGCTGTCTTTCTTTTTTGTATTGATTTTTGAGATGTTTGTTCTCAAAGGGCCAAAAATCTTTCAGTATTGTATAAGCGGTCTTAGTTCACATTAATCGGTCTATTTATATGGAAAAAATTCTTTTTTTTTTTTAAAAGTTCAAGTTAAACAGGGATTTCAGTATATCTGATCAGTATAACCGGGTTTGATTGTATAATAATCAGTATCTGATTAAAATTAAGGATTGAGAAAGAGAACTTATGAATTTGTAAGTTTACAATCTCCAAAATTATTCTAAATTTTCAAAAGATGCTTTCTGCATGATGGTAAATAATTTCAGGGCGAAAGTACGATGTAATTCATTAATATAACGTATTGGACAATATGCCAAATAATAGAAAGTTTTATCTCTCTGCTTGGCTAATTCTCAATTCAACCATCAAGAAGGTTAAAAAAATTGTGCTGTTTGTCATGCCGCAAATTCAAATAACATATTATTAAGAATTTGAACTCATCTCCATATCTGATATCAAATAACCTAATCAACGAGGTATCAGAACATAAGTAACATAGACTGATATCACTTATAACTTATCGGTATATCATAATATCAAATAAACTACTCACTGAAACATCAACCCAGCCGCTGGATGAGAGGGCTTCTTCTATGCTGTATTCAACACTGTCAAAAATTCCAGTGCCCACACAACATGTTGACAAAAACTCAAGAGATTCTCCTTTGAAGCGCTTTTTAATGTAGCCCTTTGCATCACCAATCCCAAGACGGTACAGAGCATCATATTCTATGAAATGTGAAAGAGAAAGTAGGAAAGGGAAAATAAAATAATAATAATAATAATTATAACAAAGAGTTTATAGAAACAGCGATAAGTGCTTGGCATTTATGTTTAAAAATGTAGAAAATTTCAATTAAAGACTAAAGTGTAACTATTATTGAACATGTGTTCAATCAGATGAGTGAATATGAAATTAAGATTTGAAGGAAATAAATTTTTGGCAAACAATAGTAAAAGACACTACACTTTATGTGAAATATAACCTTACACTACTTACAGTAATTGCAAATCCATAGTTTAATCAAGCTTAGCCTTTTGAAATACCTTTCAAGATTTACTTTTCATGAAAATAATAAAATATCAAGAAAGTCACCCAAATATCCATTCTGCTTGAAGAAATTATCAACCCATTCATTCTGGGCCCTGGTATAGATTTCTGGCAAGAACTGTGATTTATCATGTCTGCTACCAGATAACATTCCAGCAAGTCTCCCTTGAGAAATGAGGTCATCAAGAATAGCTGGGAAAGGAAACATTACAGACTATAGCCAAACCTAGCCAAATATTTTCATAAAAATTATTTCACTTGAAGGCTATGTTATGGTGAATTTCAAGGACCACGGGTTATTTCTGAGCATTAAATCTTTCCAGATATATGGAATTTATAAGCATGGGAATTGTCAGTCAACCTCACAGCGTGCAAGAACAGCCCAATTTGTGCATTTCAGTTCCGAAGCAGCGAACGGTGCTGAACAACCCATAAATCCGTCAGTTCAAAGAACCACTGCCGGACAATGCTCCCCGTGGTAATTACCCCACTAAGAGTAGCTGGTTTCGTGTAACGCTGAATTTTCCCCAGTTTGTGGGGTTAATTTCACCATCAAAGAGCAATCAAAGAATTTGTTTAAAAACAACCAAAGTCAAAAGTCTTTGAAAAACACTCAATTGATAACAGAAAGTGAGAAGTACTTATCGATGGTCTCCGGCACAAACCATTTAAGTCCAGAAACTAAAATTTTACAGGAGAAAGAAAAGACTGGAAGGAAAATGGAAGTGAAAAGACAGAGGTTTTGATCACGTGACTGATATGCACATTTTTTATTGGTTCAGAGTCTTGATTTTTTATGAGGTGATAATGCACAACCAAATTTACTTTAAAACAAAGCAAAAACAATATTTTTTTAATGTCCTGAGTTAGCTGGTTTGTGCCCGAGACCATCATTATGTGTTCCATAATTATGATGATAGCAAATCGCTATCGGGCTGTAATGTGTGTTGCACTTCTCAATATTTGAAAGCTGGTTGTACTATTCCTTATGTCCATGTTCCTATGTCTATGAATATTTTATGAAGGATTCAAGAATCTGACACAGCGTCACAGGATGTAGATCTAACGGAGCTGTGGGATGAAAACCAAATGCCGATGATGATTAGGTCTATGATATGTTATTATTTCCATGGTAACTTTTATCTGTGCCTTAACTTGTATGGGCATTTAACCTGAAATAATCTTCAAATCACCACAATTTCAAACTCATCAGTGATATCCGAATAAAAAGCATGTGGAAATGACTCATTGTTTAAGTGAACGGCTGATGAAAACTTTTTATCCCCCACAAAATCAAGTCAACTTCTTTTAACAAGGTTTTATGAATGGACTACATTTAATATGGATACCATTTTTTGCGAGTGAATTGCATGATTTGAGTACTTTAATTATATGAAATTCACTTTTATATAGCACGTCACGTTATTAAGATTTAATTAATTTTATTACACTCCACTCCCATTGTTTATATTAAAAATCTCCGATTTTCAACTGCATTATTAAAAAGGTCATATAAGATATTTCCACCCTTCTTTTTTCTTTCAAAAATATGATTTCTTGGCTTAGTGAACATGATAATATAAATCGTAAGTGCTCAACCAGGACATCACTAATAACACAATCATTAAACCCATAAAATGATAATTAGCGCTGGTGGCCACGGAAGCTCCCGACAGGTAACTGACTGCAATTTGACCCGGCGAGATAACAGCATTGGCACGAGGAACTAAAATGCATAGGCTGCGCACGCTGTGATAGTCATATTAATCACTTCATTCAGATTTTGTTTTCATAAAATCTTTTCCATATTTCTAACACAGCAAATGGAATTCAGCAAATCTGAATTTGGAAGAATTACAGCCTGAAATTTCTGAGTAAGTCATTCTGAGTTTATTTGTTTCTCAACAAGAAAATGTCATTCCCTTGTAACATGTCATACAAAGTTTATCTAGTTTTCTTTTGTTATAGTGATTCAATAGTTTTGTGGGAAATTGTATTTTGAAAAAAAAAAACACATTTCACTAGTCTTCTTCCCATGTCATTGATTTTATATTACGTATAAGAGGCTTTCACTGTATTTAGGTGACCCAATTGTCAATGGCAGGAAGGAGAGGAATTGGTCATTGTATTTGTATTATTTTGGGAACTAGCAGGCTTAGTAGTACTGATGACTTTAATTATTTGCAATTCGGTTAATTGCAATTTCTTCTTGGTGGCAGCTTTTCTCAAGAAACAGAATTAATTCTATATAAAAACCACTGGTTAATAGCAACTATCTTCGGATGATTGCAACACCTTGCCCTAGGTTTCTGGATGTTCGTCTCTTTCCATTATCATTGCCTAACAACCTTATAATTTATTAATAATACAATAGCTGCACACTGAATGTGGGTCTAGCGATCAGTAAAAAAAAGGAAACGTCTCTATGCAAGACGAGGCAGCAGTATTGAAACAGGCATATTTAGTTAACAAAGAATCAAAATACTCTAAATTGCCTGTCCAAAATCCAAATAATTGCAACTTCGGATAATTGCAACAATTTGACGAACCTGTGTCGAGAAATATAGAGTCAACTGAAGTATCAATGGACAAAATCACATTTTTATTTTATATAATTATTATTATTATTATTATTATTATTATTATTATTATTATTATTATTATTATTATTATCATTATTATTATTATTATTATTAGTTTGAATATTTTATTATTATTATTTTTATCATTGTTGTTATTATTATTATTATTACAGCCAAATCCGGTTAATCTGAAACTCAAAAATTATTGAAAAAAATTCAGTATAACTGGGATTTCAGTATAATCAATTATGATGTATCATGGTTGTGTAAAGGTTTTTTAATATGCTATAAGGGTGTTTTGGGTGTTATACACGTCTATGGAAAGGAAACACTGCATCAGTCATTTTGTATACGGACTTGAGACTGCCATTCACAGCGTTACTGTGAATTATTTTTGGGGGGAGTCATCATTTTCTTTTTGTCTTAATTGTTTGGTATTATTTTCTTGGTGGCTGTTTTTGTTTGTTTGCTTTTTGTTTAGTTTAGTTTATTTATTAATTAATTTTGTTTTTAAATATTCCATCAGCATTTAATATGAAAATTCACCACTCGCTGCGTAGGTTTTAAAAAAAAAAAAATTCCATCAGCTATTTAATATGAAAATTCACCACTCACCCCGCGTAGGTGGGTGGCGAGAAAGATCAAAAGAGGCCGTTTGGGTGGGGAGAGGTCACGTGATGTTTGGCCATTTATGTCAAAACAGATGAGAGGCAAGGTAACCTATTCTACGTATATATCACCGTTCCATTGAAAGGTCGGTGAAAGTGGCCGAGCTTGTTTACACGCAAAGCGCTAAGCATCCCACGGCAGTGCTAAACTAGCCAGCCAGGTAGGCAGGTGGACACAAGTACCCTGGCGCTTTGACTTGCCTGGCCATTTGATTTGTTTAGGGGTTGGGTATTCAAATATGCATTCCTTTTCACAGGGATGGAAAATATCCCCAAATTAAAAGTAGGTAAATGTATTAGTAACTGTAGTGACATAACTTATGAGTCATAACTTAATCGCTTCAATGCAATGTGTTCAAAATGTAGAATGACACGTAAATAGCAGGTGATAGTTAATTGGCTGATATGATCCACTTATCAAAACCCACTATATACCCAAAGCATGCACAATTAACTAAACTCTGCCCCGTTATTGTGTGATGTTCATAATGAGGGGACATAGATCTAATAGGTGAACAGAACAGGACTTTTGTTATGATATACGGCCATTGTCACACCTTGACCAAGGCCATTGTCCCAAACCGCATTATTATTATTATCATTATCAATGATTATCAATCATCAGCGCCATCATCATTATTGTTATCATTATCATTATTATCATTGTTATTATTATTATTATTATCATTGTTGTTATTATTATCATTATTATTATTATTACCATCAGATCCACAACAAAAGCACTGAAAAATCTACATAATGGATTTCACAAAGCTTTTGATACTGACATTTTGGTGAGCGATATAATACAGAGATCCTCCTGCACTCCCTCGCTATATTCTTGAAAAAAAAATTATTGTTGGTTTTGGGTTTTAAGGATGTATGAAATGAAACATGAAACTAACAACTTTTATTAAACTTAAAATTCTGTTTACACAATATGGATTAAATGTTTGATTGAAGAATAAATAAATCCGTAGTCTGGAATATCATCTTGGGAGAACTTACTGACCAAGATCTGCATAAATCAAAATGATATTGTAGATCTAGATTCTAGATGAACCATAACTTTTTGCTGATGTTCGCAAGAAAACTTGATTTAGTTCTATGCATTAGGCGTCAACTAGCGATACGCACCAGAACGCCGCATAGATTAATGTAATCTTTGCTGGGTTTTTTCCTTTCAATGCTATTCCATTAATGTAAAAAATAGGAAAAGTATGCGTCGATTGGAAATTGGACCAACTTGGGTGAAATTGTAGCAAATGGACCAAGATGGTCGACCAGAGCAAAGAACGTCCTACCAATGTGCAGTTATATATATGCACTATCTATCTATCTCTCTATCTATTTATCTATCTATCTATCTATCTATCTATATAACATCTTTTCTACTTCTACAGCTCTCTTTCAAATTGCTAATTTACTCATTCATTTGTTCCAGAAAAAGTTGCAGGTTAAACCATGTGAGCTCTACAGTTTTATTAATGGCAAGGAAGACATTGATGTTGATTTTCTTGAAGAGGTACAGTGACTGAGTCATAAAATTTGTTTAATTCTTAAAATAGCCAAAAATGTGACCTGTTTCTTCAAAATGGAACATAAGTCGAGCGGGCAATTTTGAGCTATAGCGGTTTAAAGATAAAAACAGCGATTCCATCAAATCTTTGATTAAGGTCATTTTCAAACAATCAAATTTTTATCTTTCATAAAAACTAGATGTTATAGTTAAAATAAACATGTTTAATGATAAACTAGGGAGTCTTTCAGTCCCCCGTTTCATCAGATTCAATTACGGAAATCAGAATTTTTGACATTTTAGAAAAACAAATTTGAGATCTGGACCACATGGGTATCAATAGAAAGATAAGCCCTTTTCTTATCAACCAATCACATGCCCTTTTTCAAAGACCATCTGTGACATGAGATGAGATATGATTAATTAATTAATTTAAATTGCCATGGCTTGACAGGAGGATGTGACCTTTCAGAAAGAGTGTTGCTTCACAGTGTTATTGTAAACCTATTGCACAATACATGGATAACTCTTGAATAGATCTATGATTTTATGTAAGTTATGTTTCGATCCATCGTGTTGTTGAGACAGGGGTTAGAGACAAATGTAAGCTAATCAAGGAAAATTGCCTCTACTGAACAAGAAGAAAAGTGCTTTGTCTTGCCAAATGTAAAATGATATGTCTTAGCCTATGTAAAAGATAAAGTGTTGATTTTCGACAATAAGTTAGATATTAATATTATCATATATACTAAGTGTATACATTATTTAATGCAAATCGGTCTATAGAATTAACAGTTACCTTGTATCTGTTTATCCATCCGTCCTCGAGACCGGTGAAAATGGCTTTCCATCTTTGTTTGCCATTTTCTCTAAACTTGGTTTTCCAAAATATCCACATTATACTCGTCATATCTTTGCAATGTAAAGTCCGATCTTCATAAATTTGGTATCATTATTAAAGTGCAAAATTTAGGCTTTCTTATGATGCTCATAACTCAAAATCCATATATGCGACATATGTTCCGATTCAGAGAAACAGGTCACAAATGCAAAAAAAAGAAAATAATAACATACTCACTGTATTATTTTGCATTATTCTTTTTGTATCAAATTAAATAAAGATAAGATAAACTCTGTTTCTCCCACTTTACCGGTATTGAGTTACAATATACAATCGTTTCAACATTATGACATTTACAATAATACCTGCTCAAAACAGATAAGGATTAATAAATTGTCCTTTGAATACTTTTTTTTTAAATTTCATCAAACTTTATGTTTTTCAATTCATTTGATTTATGTAAAACAATATCATAAAGATTTTTTGGTAGCCTTATCGATCCTGTATTCCGTTTTGTTGATGTTTTTTTCTTTTGTTTTTGGTTGTTTTTTTTTTCTTTATTGTCATTATTAGATTTAAATATCTCTAATCAATTTGAATATAATGAAACCTCTCTAAGCAGGAACCATCAATGGATTATAAAATGGCCTGAAATAACTGGGTTACAATTTCCCCTATTCTTAATAATTTCTTCTTCAAGTATTCTTATTCTTATTGAGGGTGACAGAGAGAGAGAGAGAGTATATTATTGATTTGACATAGTAATGAAGCTAAGTAGATGATTAATTACAATGTATTGGTAGTGGGGGGGGGGGGGGGGGGGGGGTTGTGTGGATGGATCTTGATTTGAAACTCTGCTACCCAAGACATTCAATCATCATTCAAGTTAAAGATATTCGAATCACTATGGCAATTGAACTTTGTTCTCAGCTTCAAATTGTTTCAAAATCATTTCAAAAACTTGAATGAAAGGATGGTCTGATCTTGCGACTTCCATGAAAACTGGGATTGAATGATAAATCACGTTTGTAAATAGTTTGAGTGAAACTGAAAGCTGGAGTCAAAAAGAAAGAGATTCAAGAAACTCGCAACAGACTTCATTATCAGTTGGTATTAGTAGTATTACAAATAGGTAGTACTTGTTTGTGTTCATATGGTTGGTTTTTCTATGACATACTTCACATGACAGGACACAAAAGACCATCTCAATACAGGGATTAAGTTCTCTTGTTTATTCATCATAAACAGCATACATACATAGCAGCATACTAGGGACCATAGAAATAGAAACTTTATATCACATTTACTAATTACACTTCACTTAAATATCATTCTTACAATCACATCACTCACTCTTCATGCAGCACTCACAGCTCACTACACCCACCTGTACATGTTCACATGCAGTACTCATGCTCACATATGTCTAACTCATAATATTCATAACCCATTCACAATTCTCACGTCAAATGCTGTCAATTATTTCACAGCTGTGTAATAGGTGTCTGGTGAATCTGGCTTGTTCGTTTTGAAATTATCTAGCAGGTTTAATGAATAGTAAGTGCCTAGACATTTTAGTAGAGCCTTCACCAACACTTTTATCACATATTATATTTGGTGAGAAGTGAATTCAGTGTGCAAGAAATACATTGCCTTTGCCAGAGTAAAGTCACCAACCTCCTCTCTTTCATCATGCAAGCAAAAACAAAAACAAAAAATATCAAGCAAACAACCCACCCCCCGAAATCCGAAAGGAAAGATGAAAAAGATGGTGAGACTTAACCATTAAAAAAAAATATCCACTGGAGCACGTCTTTTTCATCCATCTTGCATTCTGATAATTAAAGGAGTGGAGTGGAGAGGAAGAGGTCTTACTCCGTTTCAAACAGGTCCATTGCTAACTTCTCCCCTGCTAGCCCCAAAGGCCAAAGGGGAGAGTTCTCGCAAGGTGACACTACTCTGTGTGAGAAAGTGTTTGACATAGCAATCATGTTTAGGAGAGGAGTGTAAATTATAAGAAATTGAGAAGAAAATGAAGTTGATGAATGTATTTACTACACTATATTTTGTTCTAATGAGCCATGGCCCCTTCCCATTTAGAGACAGGGACGGGAAATATGGAGGGAAAATTCCGTAAACCTGAGAATGTGTCCTGATTTGCTTCATTTCCTAATTACCCAGTTCAGATGTCCAACTGTATTTTATACATTTCACTTTTTTTTTGTGTGAACAAATCTTTTAGACTGCAGTTTACAGAGGAAAATACAACAGAAATAGTGAAACTATTTGCATCTTCTGGAAACTGCTTCATGCCATGACAAAAGATGAAAAGATAACATTTATACGTATGTACTGGTCAAATGAGACTATTAATATTTTAGACAAAATGTCAGTACAATGATTATGGTAATAGAAATAAAATAAAATGAAACTTTCTTTATTCGTCCATTTGAAAATTTGTTTTTAAAGTATGTTTTCTAGGAAAGTCCAAATCAACTCATATGTCAACTACAGTAGTAGTGGGCATGGCAATAGGGGATTAATTATCTTGTTCAGGGAAATTAATCAGATGTCAAAGTGGGCTCAAACACACTTTTATCTCAATCGCAATAATTAATAATAATATCCCATAACTGCAACAAGGTAGGGCAATTTGTCAGTAAGCTTCGCATTATTCGCATGAAAGAAAAATACTTAATTTGTAAATGAAAATTTTATTATTTGCAACTTTATTTTTCACCCTTTTAAGGATTTCTTACGGGCTCTGAAAGAATTCCACACACAGGATTAAAAGTAAGTGAACAGATTACTTTTTTAATAATACCCTAGCTTTATGAAGAGATCTCGTGTCATAAGCAATCAAATAATGCAACATATTATACGTTTTACTTTTATATGGGATCTCACATACAAAGCATGAGCAATAACACCCTAAATTTAGATTAATGCATCTTCATAAAAAGATTTTTTTTCAAAGAGTTTTAATTTAAGTAGGCCTACTAGTCTTAATGTTAATCTCAGTGTAAAGATATTTTATAGCTGATTTCATTTGAGTTTTTTAGAATTATGTCATAGCAATGCTGATATTCCAGTCTTCAAGATAAAAAATTCAGATCGGTTCCTTGCAGATCAGCTCTTTGCACCTATTTTAGATGTGGAAGTGGTTGACAGAGAATTATCAGTGATGTGATTGAGACCAACATACTAACATATAATATATGCACTTTATGGCAAGGGTCCATTCTTTCTGCAGTGCCTATTTCTCAATACATGTATAGACCTAATTTATATTGAAACAAAATATTTGAAAAAATTGCTTGCATTGCATGCAGTGGATTTATTATTTTTAATATATCTTATTTCAAGGCTCTTATCATTGAAGGCATTCACTAATCACGTTATCATTTTTTTTAAATCTTGTAAAGATATGTACAGATTCTTTGAATCTCCCCTCATATTTACAGATAATTATAGAGCCACTTGAGATAGATGGTGAGGATTCAGAATGCCTTATGCCAACAGCTGCAACTTGCTTCAATACACTGTATCTTCCAGACATCCCAAAAGAAGAAAGACTGAAAAATAGGCTATTTGCTGCACTTAATAGTGATTTTTCATTTACATCTTATTATGATGTGATTGGGACTGAGAATGTGAGGTAAAAGTATATCTTGTATGTATTGTAGCCTAGCTTTTGTTTAAGAATATCAACACTTTTGCTATACATGTAAGGAGTGGCTATACAAGCATATAAGCCTAATTACCCAGACCCAATTATATATGCCTGAATAGTTCATACAAAATTGATTCTAACATGAAATATCATTATCAAGAAGTGTGTGAATAAAGCATTTATTTTTGTAAAGAGGCACATTTTACCAACTAAAGTCTAATAATAACATATTATTCACCATTGTTATAAAAAAAAGAATGACTGTAGAGTGCACAACGCAGAATTTTCACTACAATTCACAATGATTTAGCCACATAAGCACAAACATTCTTATTTATTCACCTCTATAATAATGTACATCCCTAATCAAAATCAATGAGTAATCTGGATTTCTAAATCTAAATTATAAAACTGGATCTAATCTGTCTCTCTACATTTAGTTCATCTATTTTGTTGGCTGTGTTGCCTTTTCTTTCATATTGTTTTTAGTCTTGTTTATTTCCAATTATCCCTCTAAGGCTCCAACTTTGACTTTTAACTTTCCTCTTTTTACTCTTCATTTATATTTTTACTCTTGATTTTAAAGAGCCTGCTATTTTATGAAAAAGTGTAACTTTCACATTGCATTATTATATCATTATGGACAATAGTTTCAATAGATGTCTCAAGATTTTCATTTTAAAACATAAATATTGTGGAAGAATTACGATAACAAAAGGTGTATTGTTTACTCTAGCTTAGGCCAATATAATCTAAGGGCCACGATACATCCCTAGCTATTTCTGCTCCCTAGTTACTGATACTTTTTGGTATGTTTACAATAAAGAAAGCCCATAAGTTATATAAGAGGCCAGTTAGTTAGTTAATTAGTTATTTGGAGTTTTAGGGCTTTATCAACCTTTAGGGTCATCTCAGAGCCCTTGGAAATAGTAAGCTGATAGGCTAGTGAAACGAAAAAACAGAAGAAGAAGAAATAGGTTTTAGAGGAGGAAAAAAGTCTCCTAGGAGGAAAAGTAGCACTTCAAATAATTAGTAGAATACATATTATATTATTATATACAGTGCAAGCCTTGGGACACTTGCGTTTCACATGAATTGGCCCAATTAAGCGGCACCTATTCCAAATATCCAGTAAGAATTATATAGTAATAATTATGCCCCTCTCCAATAATAATTGTCTAAAATTAGTGGCGGTCATGATTAAGGAACTTCCCGATTATCGGCTTGCACTGTATTATTAAGATAACTAAATGGAGAGATGATTTACAGAAGAAGAAAAAATTATCTCTCAAAAACAAAAAGCCTAAATAATGATGACCATCGAGCCCCAAAACATGCACTGTAAAACCACCCAGGATTTTCTAATTCCCTTTCTATAAAAAAAAGTACTTGGTCCTTCAAGATAGCAAGTGATCCCAATACTATTTTTAAGTCAAACAATGCACACAAATGGGGATTGGCCACCAGCTATATGCCTCCCTTCCTCTCCAGCAGTTCCTACCTCTGAGGGGACAAAAGAGCTTGACAACATAGATGGCAGAAGAAGCTCTCACTCAACCCTTAGTTCCCTCGCCCATTAGCCATTACTCACCGAACAGTATCGTATGGGAAGTTCGATTTGCCTTGTTTTCAACTCAAACGTTCGCGTGCGTCAGCGCAAACTGTTCTATTTTGGTTTTTGTTCTATCCTTGTACGATACACGATCGATCCTACTCACAAGTTTAACAGCTTTTTTTTATAAAACAAAGCCGTGATATGTGCAAACATTTCTATGATGATAACCATCTATTGTAGTTGGTTAACATTTAATTTGAGCCTTTATTTTTATGGTCTTCATCATTGATCAAAACACATAATTTGCTTTGAAAATCTAAGTCTCTGACCTGACCTAGAATCTAGCATGATAAGAGGCCAGTGAGCCACGCCATAGCTACCCATCATCTTTCATGGCCAGTGAATAATATTTGACTTCCGGTTTAGCTGTACAAAATGACGAGCGGCTTTTTGGCGCTCCGAGACAGCTAGCATTGTTTTTTTTATTAAATTCGGGGACTGTGTATTGGAATAATACTATGTGAAGCGATATTCTCTCTCGAGCATGTTTTCGTTCATGATTTAAATTCAGACAATGGAATTTTGTGATATTGTGTTTGTGAATAGAGTCTATGGTTAGTTATCATACACAATGTCCAAAGCAAAGAAAACGAGGACATTATCAGATACCACTGACGACTCCTTTGACACCAGTCAAAGGAAAATATCAAGTTACATAGATATAGGAAAACAATCAGGGCAGACCGAACTGCTATCTAAATTATCAAATAATGAGACAAAAATTATTCCATATTAAAAATAATCTATCAAAAAAAATCTCCGAAGAGAACAATGAGCTGTTAGTTGAAGTGGAACAGTTGAGAGGTGAGGTGTTTGAACTGAAAATTGTCCAAGACAAATTAATTAGAGAATGAAAATAGATATGTTAAAAGTGAAATCACAGCCCTAAAACAGAAAGAAAAACAGAACTTCTCAAAACATAATGAACATTAACAATAAAGTCGCCGAAATAATGTTCGTATCCTTGGTGTGGCAGAAAGGAGAGAGGAGACAGCAGACGAGACGTAAAAGAAAGTTTTAGATATATATAGTTAAAAACGACTTGAAACTTGGCCATATTGGCAGTGACAAAATTGAAATCGCCCATCGTTTAGGAAAATTCAGACATGGTAGACAATGACAAATAATTGTGAAATTTACACACAGGAATTTCAAAATGAAGTAATTAAAATCAAGAGAAAGCTTTAAGGGGAAAAAGGTGGTTATAACGGAAGATTTAACTGTCTACAACGCTACAATTCTAAAAGAGACAAAAACAAAAGATGACATTGTGAGTGCCTGGTCTACAAATGGGTGTATATTTGCCAAAGACAAAAATGGCAAATTATTCAAGGTAATTCATGAACCGGACCTAATAACCAATCAAGACGATAGACAGAAGGGAAGTCATACATTGTGTAGTAGGCAATTATATATTCAACTATTGTTGTGCTTGGTGTATCCTGAAAGTGTGCTTATTTGTTAACTTATTTCTTCTCTCTCTCTCTCTCTCTCTCTCTCTCTCTCTCTCTC
>JASKDV010217563.1:0-19034 GCA_032466395.1 Aegires albopunctatus | reverse complement strand
CCACCCGGTTTGCAAACCCATTACGCACCAGTGCGTGCGTAGCACCCAACGTTCTGCGAATCCAGCACGCACTAGAGTGGGCTTAGCGCCTCTCGGGTTAAGAAACTCACACTTCATTGATTCTATGTAGGCTGATTATTGTAGCCTGAGCAAAGGGTGCTAAATTAAATAGAGGGTCTAGCTTTTAAAGAGTTAAATTCCTCCATCTCCCCTCCTCCCCATTAAAGTTATTATAAAATTTATTAAAAGGTGGGAAAAAATGCATTTTGTAAACTATTACAACAATGTTTTGCTGCTATAGTCCGCCATTTTACTTTTTTCTCCTTTTTCACAAAGCAAGTCTAATTCTATTAAATGCTATAGATACCCGATCATAGCCAAGAACCCACTGCTACTCAACCTTCCCACTCCAACAAAATTCTCAGTGGTGGAAATACATATATATATTGTATCACACCTACACACAGTGTCCATTCTTATTTATATACTATCATTGCAAGTAAATGCACATTCTCTCTATCTATTTTTTACTTTCAAATCTCTCTCTCCAAAAGGCACACTATCTCAATACAACATCATACCATAAAGTTGCAAATTGTCACTAACTCAAAAGGAAAAAAATGTATAGTTTGCTATTAAATATGCCATAATATCGTACAAAAACGATTTCCTAATTATATATAGCAACAACAGGGTTTTAGAGGAGGGAATGCATAAAACCATGAATAATTTTTTTTTTTGTGTGCTCACTTTTCACCCAAACTTTGTCATGGGGTTCAAAACAAATCGTAATATGATAACTGGTATTTAAATAAATTTTGGAAGTTTAATTCCAAGCACATTTTATTCCTTAATGGGCTACTATTTGTCTAATTTTAATTTTTGTATTTCTGATCTTATAATAGATTGAGAAAGTAGGTCACACATTTTAAAAGACAAAATATGTTTTAATTTTAATTTTAATACATTGCATTAAATAGTGCAGCAGATAAAAAATATAGTCATATAATATGCCACGGTTTATTCAATATATAAAGGTGTTAAATTTTATAATTTTGTATATTTTATGGAGGCCTTCTTGGTCACCTGGCATTGTTACGTCTCTGCTTAGAGGGAATAATATTTATATAAATGACAACAATGGGCTGGTTTGTTATATAAATTTCAGTCGCAAACAAATGAAAAAAAGGTTGAAGGGCAAGAACACGTGTTTGTTACAGCCGTCAGTTCGTTATTGCTTGTTCGTTACAGGCGTCAAAAATCTATTGAAAAAAAGGGCACAGATAATCTTTCGTTATTTCCATCAATTCGCTTTAAGCATGTACGTTACAAGTGTGTTCTACTGTAGTGGTTTTAGCTTTTCGTTTTCATTTACATATTCTGACCCAGGAAATGTAATGAGTTTCTGGGGGTCATTTAAAAAGAATGGATATTTTTTTGTTTGTTTCAAAAACAATGGGCATGATAAAGTAGAGGCGGGGAGATGGAGAGAGAATTGAAGTAAAAGAAAGCAAAGTCTTCTCCTTGAGGCAGATGCTAAATTGATAGACGAACCACAATCTTCAACTGCTGATAATGAAGTCATCATACATGGTAGACCCCGAATTATTTTCAGAGTCAGAGGAATCCATTTTAGCCATAGAAATATAATACAATAGAAGTAGCCCTTCGCCTTCTCTCCGAAGTAAGGGGTGGAGCTTTACCACGAATAAGAAGCTTTTTCTTGAAGGCCAAACCAGATAAACACTTTGCTCTTTTCGCGTAATGAGATACTTTGATTATAGTAAGACAAGTAAGATGCCTTAGCCACTGTACTTATTGCAAGTCACATCCAGCCATACTTTAAATTCCTTGTTCTATTCATGCCCTGCTTTCCTTTTCCTGTTCTTGAGATCTTTAAACATCTCGAGATCATTGATTTTACTTGGATTAGTTGATCGTCAGTTTTGTATCTCTACTAACAATTGTTAAAAAAGTAAAAGATTAATTTTATTACGATGTAGGCCTATGTATTTGTCCTATATGATCATACCTTATTATTCACATAATGATATATAATGACATGTATTGGATAATGTTTGTTGTAAATTATTCTTTGGATGTATAAATAGAGGGCATATAAAAGCATTAGTTTCTATTTTACCCTTAAAACTCATTCAGTGCTATTGACGAGTTCTCTCGCTGGCCATGAGCTTCGCCCATGTACTATTGACGAGTATTCTTGCATTTGAGTTGACTTTACTCTAACTAAAAATATATACATTTTCGTCCAATCCAAAATGGTAAATTTACCAAGAAGCATTCTGGGTAGGTTTGTTCTTTCTTTCTCTTGTCATTGATACCAGGCATTTTGTCATTATATGATTATCTTTTCCGGATACAGCCAACCTCTCCTCACCATATGAACATTATTCAGTATATAGAGGGTGTTCACTGAGATTGGGCTCAGCACTGAATGAGTTAACAAAGATATAATGATATTATATCATATTTAGCACTTCGATAACCAAATATTTCTTTTTAAAGAGAAAAATTATGATAAATTCAACTAATCTCAAATAGATAACATGTATATTTTGTTTATCTTTAGGTATCAAATTCTGATACTTCATGATATTATAATACAGAAATAGTCTGATATTTATGTTTTTTCACGTTCAATCTTTTTTTTTATCCTGTCATTCATTAATGACCACAAACATAGACATTTACATAGATATAAACATTTATGTTTCATTCAAATCAATATATATTTTTTTGTTCCATGAAGCTTATTAAAAAAAAGTCAAAATAAAGTTATCACTATTTGATTGAAGCTATTGATTTTATAAAGGAAAATATTACTAATCTGGTATATTCAAGAAGAGAAATTAAGGCTTAGACTAAGAGATAAAATTTACATTTATTTAATGTTTCTCTTGTCAAAATCTCTTAAAATGTAACCTCCAAAAAAACAAAAAAAAAACCAACACACAAACCCTCTGCATATTTTCAGGTTGTGATTTTACCCTTTTTGTTTTTCTTTTTTTTTTTTCTCCTTTTTTTTTTTTTTTTTTTTGCAGACAAAGCCTCAGCATGTGAGGAAGAAAGATGAAGAGTACAGTGGTGATGGTAACCCAAACAGTCAGGAATTCGCCTTTAGTGGTGAATATAATGAACAAGATCAAACAGATTGGCAAGACTGTGACAGTGTAGATGGAGATCATGATGGACATCATTCTCAAGCCAATGCTCAGTTGTTAGAAGCTGAAAACAACAAGCTACAGCAAAATGGGCACAAAGAAGTGGAAATGGACTTGGAACCAATGCTTGCTCTTTATACTGAGGAGGACAGCTCAAAATCAAGGTCCTCGCCTCTTGAAGCAGAGGCTGAATTGATAGAACCACAATCTTCAACTGCCGATAATGAAGTTATCATACAGGGTAGACGTCCAATTTTTTCAGAGACAGAAGAATCCGTTATAGCTACCCAATTAAAACAGTGGAAAGAACAGGGCATGAAATACACACGACTTGATGTCGTGAAAATGGCATCAGAGTATGCCGTGCAACTAGGCAAACGCCCAAAGGGTAGACCGCTCACCGTAAAATGGTTCCGTAGTTTTCTAACAAGGCATCCAGAATGCTACATTAGGAAGTCAAGAAAGCCAAAACAGGAGAAGCCAGAAAAACCCACCTTAAATCACCTAGATTCAATTTTATCTGCTAGTAAAATAAAGAATAGCCCTCATTGCATCTTTAGCCTTCTGGAAATATCTCTTCCTATAGTAAAAAATGGTGAGCTCATGATACCCCAAGTATCAGGAACGAATGGTTTAGGTGCAAATGGTGCTAAGAGTCATGGTGACTCCATATTTCAAGGTAAAGTCCCATCAAGCATTTTGTTTTGTGGGAGTGCTGCTGGTCAAGCCATCCCACCCTTTTTTATTTTTGCTGGCAAGGCAATGGACAAAAGCTGGATAACTGGCGTAACACCAGGAACAGGAGGTGTTGCTTGTCCATCGGGTCATCTTGACTCAGAGGTTCTGGTGTCATTTTTAAAGGAACATTTCTTTTGCCAAGCTCCTGGGAGAACAGATGAACCTATTGTACTTCTGGTAGATGCAAGTATTGGACGCTTTTTGAATCAATCAATCATGGATCTTGCCACATCTTTCAAGGTCATATTTGTTACAGCTGTTACGTCCCTTAATCCTCACCTTCATCCATTGGCTGTTGGTTGCTGCAATAATTTCCAACGGGAATTTTGTTTTGAACTTCAAAAGCCATTTTACTCTGATGAACTTGCCTCTATATCAGCGGCTTCAGTGTGTGAGTTTTTGTGCCGTTTGTACCACAGGCATATGTCAGCTGAAAATCTGCACGCAACTTTCAAGAAGGCTGGGATTTTTCCGTTTAATCCTAATATTTGTAGGAAGCGTTACGCCTCTTCAGTAATTTGCTTAAGCAACGGCAGTGGTAGGTCTGGTTCTAGTCAGTCCTCAAAGCTTAAAAAAGATGCTAAAGTGAAAAGGGTTGTTTTGGGAGACACCAAGCTATTGGTTGAAGAGAAATATGATTTGAAATGAGGCTCCTTCATTGATGAAATGATCATTATTTGCAAAAATGGACACTCGTTTACTTATGTTTTTTTTAAATTTGAGGCTGTCATTGTGACCAGTGTGCCTTGAATGAGTTAACCATTTAATGGTATCACACTTATTAGTGTTTGAGCATAACAATTGGCAACTCAGTAGCCAAGTCCAAATAAAATCAAAGTTTAACACACCGCACTTTAAATTTTGTAGTTCTTCAACCATTTGACAATGATAACAAATGCATTCGTCATTGGACCATTTCTCTCAATAACTTTCAATATCATTGTAGCTATACTGCCGTTTTCAAATGAAAGGCAGTAACTGCAGGCCATTCGCCATTGTAATTACTGCCTTTCATTTCAAGCTGTCTCTTTATATTTTGATTTTCACTCACTCGTTCACAAAACCTTTAAAAGTCTTTCATTATTAACTGTCTTCTTTCTATACTATCGTTCTGTTGTTTTCCTATTTATTTCTCTTTTCTCTTTTTTTTTTTTTACATTTATTTGTATACATGTATGAGAGCCTGGAGCCTATGAGATGTTCATGTGTTACATACAGTTTCAAACATTTTATAAAAATGTGTTTCCTTACTTAAATATAATTCATCAATCACTCACTACAGACTTCATTCTGAGGAAACCCAACCGTCCTCTGTAAAATCAAACAGAAATTTATTTGAAAGATGGCACTTTTTGCTACCTTTTGTAATCCATGACTAAATATGATGTTTTTTTTTAATCCCTTCTAAGTCATTACCTTTCTAGAAAGATATTATATTGGTCCAGTTTTGATTTGTACTATCGCTTCCTTTTCCAGTCTGAATGCAGAAAGTCCCAAATATGCTTTATGTGTTCAACATTTACTCTGTGCATAAGAAATCAGATTAAATTTTGATTTAATAGTTATGCCCTCAAAAGATAATGGGAATGAAACTTATCTTTAAACTGTTTTAAAACTTTGTAGCTACAAAGTTGAAATATTGTAATAAATTATTAATGTGAAATGTAAAGTATCTTACTTACACATTGTTGAGAAACAACATTGGAATTCTAACCCTATTATCATAAATCTCCATGACATATTTACATGGTTTAAAACCTTTATAGGGCCAATTCAATTTAAAAAAATGTTTCATCAAAGTTTGTTACCGTCAGTGCAGCTAGTTTGAGAAAATTGATCTTGAACTGCATCTCAAATATGTAGGAAGAAAATGATCTCTTTTTCTATTTTATACTGAATTTTCAGGCCCATTTTTTTAAGAAATGTAAATTGTAAAAATGCTATTTCTCCTCTAATAGTCAAAACTTATTTAAAAGATCTTTTCATAATTTATTTTCAATGCCACCTGTTTTTATTTGGGGTTGGGTTTTTGTGGTTTATTTTGTTTTTGTTTTTGTTTTTTAATTGAGATATAGCTTTTAATGTTTCTACCAGCAGCATTTAGATTTTTAATCTTGAACATGATTGGGTTTTTTTTTGTTGATGAATATATAGTCCAAATATTATATTTCTATCTCATCTCTTCTTTATCTAGTCTCATCATTTGCAATGTAATTTTTTGTTTAAGAAGAATTGGTTTATAGTATTCTTTATTTTGTATTGATTTAAAATATTATGTCACTTGAAATTTATTGAAATATGCTTTATTCCCCACCAGCATCTTTGGCATACATTTTTTAATCCAGTCATTTGTAGATATTTTCTATTTTATTATTATATATTTTTTGATACTGAAAAAAAAAAAATGACATCTAGCTGATTGAAATTATTTTTTTCTACAATTAAATAACAATCTGTCTTTCCTATTGCTCTCTCGTTTTTGCTCCTTTTGTAAACATGTTCAAGAAAGATTTAACTTTTGAAATGCCGTAAATGTCGAAAATCATTTAGAGGGATTTTAAAATATAATTGATAATATTACTTGTGATACTATGAGACTACTACTATTTTAACGTGTTTCCTCTTTTATTTTGGATTTTTACCATTCATGATTTCTTTCATCTCTCAATTCACATATTTTCTTATTTCCACACAAAGATATGTTATTAAATAATGCTCAAGCCTGGGTTTATTTTTTTACACTTTCTGTGGTGATTATTATACTTGTTACTGTTTTCATTTTTTGCAATATCCACGGGCCTTTGATTTCGGATATGTGTGTATTATGTTTTATTTTCTAATTTCAAACACTTGCTTTTTCAACATTTGCTCAATTTCTTACTCGCTCGGATTGTTTTCGCTTTTTAAAAAAAATTTTTTTTACTTTTTTTTAAATGCTTTTCTAGTCATGCACACTCAAACTATGTATTATATTTACAATCTAATGAAAGAAATTTTCATCTTTTTTCTGAAAAATCATCATTATTGTATTGTATTATTTTGTCATTAGTCACTGCTTATCATCGTTATAAAATCTTATCTTTGTCATGTCGTCATGCTTGCATCATCACCATTCTGTAATCTCACTTTTGAAAAAATTATACACATGGATTGTCCATAAAATTATCATTGATTGCAAAAGAGTTTATTTTTGATCTCATAGAAATAATTTGCCATACAAAGGACATCCATTCTGAGATTGATTAATTTGTCTTGCAATTTTGATTAATTCCCATATATTGTTTAATTTTAAATTTGTTTTACATGTTCCTTTGCAAATGTGCTGTTTTTTTCGGGGTCAATTTTGTTTTTTGTGTTTTGTTTTCTTTTGTTTTTTTCAGAATTTTATAGATAGGGATATTTAGTAAACTGGGCGGTGAAATTGATAGAAAAGTTTTTAAAAAATTGTAATAGATTTATAAAAGCACACCTCTATTTGCCTGGGAACCCATGTAAAGTTCATAGAGATCTTTTGGTAGAATATGGAACATTTATTAAGCTCAATCATACAGTTATATGTGAGAATAAATTTTATTCAGTAACCTTTTTCCTTAAAGATAAAGTGTAGATAATATCCATATTTGTCACTTGTATTATAAAGAGTTTATTAAAGTTTTTTTTAATGATTTGATAATACTTATCTCATTTATATATTATATTATATGCAGCTTCGTTCTAAAAATTTTGATAGAAATAGCCTTAAGAAAAACATCTCAGGGTAGATTGTTTCATCTCATGAAATAATGAAAGTATTGTAACAAAACTTATATAAATGATATTGAAACACTGTCTCCTCAAAACATTTTGCTCATTAAATTAATATTATTAGCAATTGAATGACTTAAAATGTTCTTAAAAGTGATTTTGTGTTTTAGTTGGGAGCTTTTTATAAAAACAATTCATATCTTAGAATCTTCTATGTTTAATTTATGTCCTTATAATCTTATTGCATTTTATACTCATGTATTTAATATACACAAGCTTCAGTATCACTTATGTAAGACTCTCAAAAAGAAGAAATACATAACATGACTGACATGTTCAAATAATTTCTATGAAACGATGGTTCTCATATGAAATGTTTGCATTGCAATGCATTTTTCATTTTTTTTAAATAAACAAAAAAAAATATTTTTGTTTTCTTTTTCATTTGCAAGCAATATCTTGAAATTAGACTCCTCAAGTATTGCAATATTGAAATTGGTATATTTAAATTCCTGTGACTATGTGATTCATTGAATTTTATTAACTTCTTAAAATGCTATTTCTTTAAACAAGCAAAGCATTTTTTCAAAATAATTAGAGAGAGGAATGGCAATCATCATCGTTTTTCTTATATTCATTATTTATGTCTTTGTAGGCATTAAAATCTATGTTGTAATTGTATTTGTTAAATCAAGACTCATTGCCTCAAACTAAATAAATGAAAATTCAAAACTTAGTAGAATATTTTTTTACAACCTGTTTCAAGGGAGTATAAATTTTTATCCTGTAAATGTATGTTGAAGGCAAATTATATTTACAGTCTGCCCTCTCTAATCCGAACACCTTCGTTCCCAGCAATTTGTTCGGATTACAGAATTTTCCGGATTTGGGAACATTAAGAAATAATAAGAAAAACATTTGTTCCCAGAAAATTAATGGTTCGGATTACAGGTCTGGATTAGACTGTATATGTCTTAACCACATTTGCAGGCCTAGGTTTTGTTTTTAATTTTTCTACTTCCTCTAGGAGACATTTTAGAGAATGGATCTAATTATTTTCTCATTTGTTGATTGGTATACTCTAACAAGTTGTGTAGTAATTTATAGAACCTTTTGTTTAATCCAAAATGGCATTACAAGTACTTAAATTTAAATTGGATAGAATGTATAGTTAATGATGAAAGTTTCATTCCTTTTTTTTTTCTTCTTCTTTTTTCATTTGTTGTCTTATTAATCAATCAGTTTTCATAGTTTGATTTTGATTTTTGATTTTCTCTCATGTAATATAGAACCAATGTTGTTAATTTGTTACAGCAGAATTCGACCCACTAGAGATTTGAAGATGAGGGTCTCAATAAAACTTAAAGACCCTCTTTATATACGTCTCATGAAAAGTCTTTTGCATTTAAACTGATAATAATATTTGTCATTTTGATATCATTGATTGCACAAGATGATGATCCTGCATACCCTAGCGCTCTCCACAATTATTTCAAAGGTGTTCAATCAAGGGAGAACTTAAATATATAATAGTGCCATGGCATTTCATGTTTTATTTTTATCCTCAAAAGAAATTCTTTATCCGTCAATTAACTCAAATATACCACCTTTTACTTTGAAATAACTTGAACACAACTATCTTGAAGAAATCTAATATAATAGGAAGCATAACTTTAAAAGTATGTTTTTGCATAGTGATATTCGAATAGGATGTTCAATAGGATATTTGCCATTTTGAAATGTTATGCATCTAGAGCTGTTAACCGAATGAGAGTAGGGGCAATCGAAGAGAAAGGATGTGTTTGCCCTTATTATCTCCCTTTCTTGTAGTTAGATTGATTAAAAGTGTAATTGTTTTGTATTAAGCCTTTGAATTGCATTGGAGAATTTAAAATGAAAAAAAAAAAAAAAGCTTCATCGGGGAGAGCTGAAGAGGGAAAATAAGGGATGAGTAATCAGACACAAATTATCTTAAGGGAAATGAGAAAATTGCAGTGGAATGTGATTTATAGTAAGAAGTGGGAGAACAACTGAAATATACTAGTATTTGTATCCTGACTTGTTACAAATTGCACTCCGGTTGGGTATGGTTACTAGGTCTAATAATATTATTAGGCCTAGTCGCTGCGAACCCGATGGCTCACTCACATGGTGCGTGGCATCAGGGAGTCTCAAGATTAGTAAACGGCCGGTTCTCGGTCGGCTAGGCGAGGATCGGCATACTCTGCAGTTCTACCAAAGGGACATCAAACGACCCCCAACTACCTACCCTGGTGTTAAGTTCAAAGGGAAATAATATCACAACACAAAGATTTCGTTTTGCCTTGACTAATACTTACTTTATAATGATGAGGTTAGATCTATCAATAAAATCACTGACAAAGTGAAGAGCAAAATAATTGTAGTCTAAGCCAAAATTTAACTCATTGCTAGACCTAGCCAAGCCTTGAGGTAGGCAAGTAAAGCATATGTGTTATCATCGTTTTAGTGTTATGCTTCCTCTTGTACTAGTTTCCTTGTTATACGTTGAGTACATCTGGTCAGAGCTGTACTCTAAGCTCATATATTTGCCTATGTTGTCCAATCAAAATGCTTACAGTGCCTTTATCAAGTAAGCCAAATATAGAGGAATATTTATGTATACAGTTGGAAAAAAAACCCCACAAAAAACTTCTCATGCTACCTAATAAAATTGTCATAATATGTACATCTAATGTACAGGTATTTTTTGATTTGACAGTATATACTTATAAATTAATAACCCTTTACTAACCCATTTTTCGAAGACCCTTCATGATTGTTTGATGAATAATGTTTTGCAATATGTGTACAGAGGTTACAAACTACATTTCTTACATTATAACCATTATGTGTAATTACAGTATAATCATTCATCAATAATATCAAAATTACATCCATCTATTATAAATGTGAATAAACATGATGTGTCAATGAATTTACTCAATCATTCAAGTTCACATCCATACAAAGATACATGGATAGATGCACCCACACCCAGGATATATTATTATGAAATTGCAGAAATTAGGAGCTAGACAGGAATGGATGTAAACCAGAAGACATTTTCATAGACCATGAATAAGCCTGTTTTGAAATTGTAAATCCCCAGTCATTAATTTTGTATCTTTACATTTCTTCTCTTTTTACAAAGAAAAATTAACCAAAACAAACCCAAGACAAAACAAAAATAAACAAAGCACACCCAGTGTTTGTTATCAAGTTGAGAATGATGCACTGATTTTAAAATTTTTGTTTGTTTTCATTTTCTGAATAATATGCATCCAAAGCTCCAATAGAAGAACGTCATTGCCGTTATGAAGCCATGTCTTTTGAGTAAATTATTTGAAATCCACATGGGGCATTTTGAAATAATTGCACTTGAAACAGAAAATCATTCATTCTAAACAAACACATTTTCGATAAGTACTCTGCTCTTGAACTTGAAGAGCTATTGTCTATTTCAAATCTCTCCTAAAATAATATTTCCAATGCCAAATTTGTTAGGAATTATTCTTCAATTACTACCGAGTAAATGGCACATTAAAAAAAAAATATATGAGGGTAATGGCTGTTTTAAAATAATTCTCTTTTTACTTACGGCTCTTGTAGATAGCGTGAGGTTCTTTTCAGTGTTTTAAAGTGTTAGCTATACAGTTCGCATACCAACACTAGAAAAATAAAGTTAATGTTCTTATTCCTTATTAAACTTGGAAGATGAAAAAGTTTCAGAAATTTCTTGAAACAAATGAATTCATGACTTTTTCATTTAAATATTTCACTTTTACCAAAAATGGAAATTGTTCTTGCTGAAGATTCAAAATGAATTTGGGGTTCCTAATTATGTCTGTAATTTGTTATTGTTGTTTTTTTGTCTATTTTTTTTTTTTCATTTTATGAACTTTACTAAGCATGGTGATATACCTATTCACATCTCCTTTACGCATCTCTTTTGATGTCACTCAAATATTTTCCATTTTATTCAAAGAAAGATACAATGTGTTCTTCATATTCACTTTTTGTAATGAATAATCCTTTATCTTATGGATAGGCTTCGTTTACTGTGTTTATGGGTATGCACAACTAAGAAAGATGTAATCAATTAATTTAATTATCAGAGTTGTAGATATGTTGTACATGTATTTAGTTGGGTTGTTGTTCTTTTTCACTTTTAAGAAAATTAGACGTTGTACAATTATTTTCTGTTTGGATTCTGAGGGGAGCTTTTTTTCAATTCATTATTCTTTTACAATTACAGTGCAATCATTACTCCATCTTCACTTTCTCTGTTATTCTATTTTTTAATCAGCTGTTGCTCTGTCCATCAATTCAATTGTCTCTTATTTTACTAATTTTTGTGATTCATTTTATTTTACACCTCATGGAATCCAGTCTGAATTGACAAGATCACTCTTATTATATATTCATACACTTGATTGGAAATGCGTTTTATGTTGGACTTGTAATTTTTACTTTTATTGGGATTGTGTTGCTTATGAAACAAAACCCTTATGAAAGCTGAATTAAAAATTAGTTTCTCTTGCTCATATTATGTCTTACCAATGTTTTGTCCCTTGTGATTATAATGCTCAATTTCATTAAGATGATATAACATCACACACTCGTATATTATGAGCCTTGCAACCTCTTGCCCAATCTTTCTTTACAATAATAATTTCATTGAATTGAATGCCTTGACCAGGTCACTTAACGGTTGATTGATGATATGTCAACGGAGTGTATGGATTAAATGTTATTTTCTATGAGAAGCAATCTGTAAACCTAATCTTAACCTTTGTTTAGGTGGAAGAAGCCGATTTTGTTGTTGTTGTGATTTATGGATAGAATTCACCAAGTAAACACTCTGTTATATCCAACACGTTGTAATGGGACAATACATACCCAGTTGAATACAGTCTTGGTCTCTCTAATCTGAACACCTCTGTTCCCGGCAGTTTGTTCGGATTACAGAATTTTCTTGATTAGGGAATACTAAGAAATAAGAAAAACAAAAAATCTATTCCCAGAAAATCGTTCAGGTTACAGAAGAATTTGGATTACAGAAATCCGGATTAGAGAGACCAGTCTGTACTCTGTTCTTTAACAACGTGATTGATTTAGCAGATAGAAGAGAGCTTGGGCAAGTTTCATGAATTTTTACCATTTATATTTTCATTTCATGCTCAAATTTTCACACACTTGCCTATGATATAGTTGGGGAAGTCCACATGCTTTTATTTTTAGATGGCAACATTTTGTCATTTCCTCAAGCTCAGAAAGATATTTAAATATATAAATTATATTATATCTGAAAAATATGATAAAAATGCATATTATATCTACACACATATTTATCTATTTACATATTGTTACAATTAATGTTTTCTAACGTTCTTGTCTTGCTACAAGGTGCTCTTTTAACTCCTGTAATTCTTGCCATGTTAATATTGATTTTAACACCAATATGAGTTCATGTGTATGTGTAGTGTTGTAAATTAAGAAAATGAAAGGGGGGAGGGGATGATGGAACTGATTTTTTTAATTCTCCTTGGATTCAATAATGTTTTGAAACTCATTCTATTACATTATCATTAACTACTGAAATTTTGGTGGCCTTTGTATCAGATTTCACAAATACATCGATAGGACAACTATGGTTCATGCTAAGATCATCACAAGTGCGAAATCTTAGTATGTAAGTTGTAAGGTACTATGATTTTAGACTAGAGAATATTCAATATAAAATTCCATGTGGTGTCGCTCCAAATCTGTTTCCTGAAACTGTTAACGAGTTTGGTGATTTTAGTGCCACCTGGCATATTGAAAGCTAGTTCTCATTTTTATTTAATTTGTCTGGATAATTTTGGGTTGGGTTTTTTTTTTTCAAATTTAAACACTTTGATTTTATAATGGGTTCCAATTAGTTTTATAATCTTTCTTAGCTTTTTAAAAGAAAAAATATACAGGTACCGGTAATTAGATTCTACAACACTTGCATAATATTTTTCATTTATTGTTAACCTTTTCTGCCGGCATAAGATTAAAAACATGAGTTTTAATGAGAAATTGGTCATTTAAATTTAAGATTGTACATTAACAGAAAATAGAGTGAGAATATTGGTTAGAGAATCTTTTCAATTAAGCGAGGTAATGGATTCATATTTCTTATGGCTTGTTGGTACTAAGTTTGGTCTTTTTGAATCATGACTTTGTAAAAATGGCCAACTTATTGGGGAAGGCATTTTGTGAAAATATCTTCTGTTAATCACTGTTATCATAAAGCATTATTAATAGGATTTGAGGCAAAGATTTTCTTTTAGACAAAGAATAATTATAGACATTAACATTAAGTATATGAAATAACCCCAAGAAACATTGACAAGATACTTAACTTACAATGGAAAGAAATGAACAAAATAGGGTGATGAAGAAGGGAAGGGAACCTTAAGGTACACATAAGAATAATAAGCCAAGCAGCTGACATTTTTGGAAGCTGCTTGTTGTAATGGGAAATATTCTCTGTCAATATTTTGCTCCATTACAACCATGAGCCTCCAATTTTCATCTGCTTGGCTTGTTCTTTCATGTCCGCTTAGAATGGAACCCATAACTTCTGTGATAGCATTGAATCATCTCGGCCAAGTAGGTGTAGCATTCTTCAACCCGATCTCTATTTTGTTGCTTTGTCAAATCTCCAATTTGAAAGCATTGTCATTGATTTCAAAACAACAAAATATGATAATATAATCCATGTTTTTGAAGAAAGAAAATTAAGGTTTGACATACTTGGAGGTTTTATCAACATTTGAGAAACAATCACAAAAACTATTGTTTTTCTTTTAATATAAATGCTCACATGATGAATAATCTCAAATTTTATTTTCTGGTCAACTTTTGTTTTGCAATTTATGTTATTAGCTCAAATATGTCAAGTTGTTATTTTGTAATGTGGATTGTTGCACTGTTGCATTTGTGAGCAACACAGCTCAGTTATTTAAAAAGCCATTAAAAAATTCAACTTTATGATGCATAATCTTGCAAGATATTTTGCTTTCTTACTTTTTGTCAGGATCACAATTGTTAGGTCAACAAGTCTTCATTTGTTTTTTCATCACTGCATAACTTTGTCAAGAGTTACTAAATGTAAATTTAATTAGAGGGTTTTTTAGTTGTATTTTTGAGCCAAGCATTTAAATATTATTCCGTAAACCTGTCCTCAGCGGGATCTCGAAGAAAGAAACAATCCACAGTCAAATGAGCAGATTTCCTCTGTGCCTTAAATTGCCTGACGACAGGATTATTGGCTATTGGTATTCTCAACTCTATTGATCTTGATGTTGGACAGGAAATGCTACATTTTGTATATCTTTCCTGTGAATAATTTTTTTTTACGCATAATCATTATGGCCATTTGTGAACAATGTATATTATTTCATTTCCTGTTATCTCATCAGCCAACCATCACCGACTAATGTAATGCCTTCATTGATGCTATTTACTTGAAAAAGGGTGTGCCATCTTATAGGTTTTATTTCTATTCTGTTTCTGCCTTTCCGTCTTAACGGACGTTAAAAGCCCGATTGTTTGTAATCTTATTCATTGTTTTACACAAAGTTGACTTATTGATATAACACATGTGAACATAAAATGTAAATGTACATACTTTATGCTTACCATTTACTCGTGCACCAACTTTGCCCTCTGAAAGATCATACGATATGGTTCTTTTGTACTTTGACTTTTATAATTGTTGCCTGGTTATCTTCAGATGAATGCTTGTGCCTCTTTGGATGTTCTATCTTTCAGAAATATTTATATATATTTTTTTTTTATAGAATTGTATGTGATTCACAACTACTACTAGCATTGCTATAATATAATAATAATAATGATACTAACAAATTAACCGAATGGTTTTCTTCTTTGAATTTACTTTAAATGGAACTTTGACACCAGTGTTATACTGGCCAGATAAGCGACTGATATTCTGTTGAATTAAGTTGATTAAATAAACAGTTAGTAGGCCTATTGCCATGCGGTACTATGTGTAGTGGTTACGATGTTCACCGACCCATCATTTGCGTACCGGTACTGTAACCAATGTTTCAATTGTGTCATGCTCCATCAATACAGAGGTTGGTTTCATTTGCATGACCTCCTTTGACAAGTTGTACTGTTTATCAGACTAGGAGTAATATGGGACTTAGCCTAGGAGATAATTTGGTTTTTGTTTAATTGAGAAAAGGGTTGTCATATATCTGCAGGGTTGGTTCATAAATTGTTATTTTGAACAGGGCCTATTCATAACATTCTTTGAATGTGGTAAAAAGACCCTTAATTTTATTGAATGTTTAGATTTTGAATTTTAAAAACATTTCTTTTTAATTTTACCAGTTTTGGTTTTAAATTCTAATTGTTAAGGATCAACGTTTATCGGTTCACATATGTAATGCAGTAATTCTGCAGTGCATTGTATACATGCATAGAAAACATTACATATATGTATTAATCTACAAATGAAATTATCAAGCTTACACAAGTTTTTTTTTATAGTATAGGATCTTCTGTCCTTGTCATAAATCAGTACCGTAAAAGAAAGAAAGACCCACGGATACTTGTAAAATAAGAGGAAAATATGCCTGCCTCAGCTATGTTCAAATATGCATCGATCCTGTTACTGTTACTAATATATTTTTCTTAAATTGTATCTTTTATTGATGAATTATGCAAAAAGAGCTAGGAGAAAAAAACGATTGAATAATTTTCCTCTAGACCTTTTTTTAACTTTTTGAATTTATTTTATGTCTCTGTAAGGAAAATAACTTGGTCCCAGCACCATCATTATTGAACACTGCCTTTTATTCAACTTGAAAAACATTAAATGATAAGTCCCATGATTTGAATCGTGCAATCTATTTGCATCTTCTCTTAATTCTATTCTCTTTAACTTATTCCATAAATCTGTCACACCCAATTCTATAATTTACTATTCCAAACACCCATTGAAATATAAAGCATTTGATTCTAATTTTAACATCTCAGCATTTTTGAAATCTACAACTACATGTGGAATCAGACTTTTAAAAGAAATTATAATTGTTGATTGCTTTTCTTGGGTTGGTTTATGTATCATGTGCATTCTTTTTTCTTCTAATTTTTGTGCCAAAATAATCGAATTACAGTGTTGTGGACAGGGAGAAATATTTTTGCATTTTGTTATATTTTTTATTTGTAATTTTTGAAATAATTTTTAAAAAAAAAGATTCTAGTCATACTTCACCAAGTACCATCTTTTTTAAATTTCATTATTTCACGGCCAGTTTGTTAAAATTATATATTTTTGAATTTGTTTTGGAGTCAATATAAATGTTTAACAGGAAAAAAAAGAAAGAAAAAAAGAAGTAAACATTGTCGTCTTAATTTTTTCGAGTATTAAATTTTCACTTAAGTGTATTAATTATTATTCAAATTCTAACTAATTGTACTTAACTGTTTTATCTCTACAAGTAACTCTTTTTTTATGCCATAAACTTCAGTCATCTTTTATTATTTTCCTCTTAATTTAATTTGTTTCCAATTTTTGTATTTTTCATGATTATTCTCTTTTGTGTCAACTTAAACTTAAAATTAAAAGGATTATCAAGCTTAATAATCGAAATGGACGCTATGATAAAAAAAAATCTTCCTTATTCAGTATTTTGTACTCCCTTTTTTTTTCTCTTAATTTTTAAATATTTTTTTATTTCAAAGTAAAGTAAAAGCTCTCATATGTTAAATATGCAAAGAAAATACAAATTACTGGTGTTTTTGTCTTCTGCCAAATTCTATATAATTCATCTTATTGGAGTAATTTCTTACATTTCAACCATTTAAGAATGGTGAAACAATTTTTATTATATTGCAAATGCAATTGAAAAACTCTGTTTTGTTGGTCTGCACCTCTTTTGATAAACTATTTACATGTGTCTGTTCTTTCATTGTTTAGATGTCATTTTTCTAAATAAATATATTATATATACATACAAAACTTGTTCTAATGTTTATGTTTTTCTTCTTTATTTCAATCATTTCTTTGGACTAACAAAAATTAATGAATCAAATATCACGTCTCTAAAACAATAGACAAAAAACTTTATTAAACATGGAATTCCGAAACTGACTTTAGAATGTAAAAATTGATATGGTCAAAATATGAGAATATGAGAGAGCTTGTATTTCCAAACGGTAATTCAAAAGTGTAATATAATGGTATTAATTGCTCTCATCAGAGAATAAAACAAAGAGTTCCATTTTCCATTAAGGACAGAGCTTTACCTGCTTTTGAATGGCGTTTAACAAGGCTGGAATATATTGAAGTATTTGGCTGTCTTAGTTGCTGACTTAATTGGATGTCAATCATAACTTCATCCTCGAGAAAATCATTGACTATCTGATGTGCTCCGTACACATGTATTTTGAAATAACATTAACATTAATTATTAATTTAGAGCAATAACAATGGAGTCCACATTATTTGAAATCCCGGACAATTAGAAGTTACCTTGAAGTCTAGGATTTTTTTCTATTAGCTTTGTTGCAAAGTCCTGGTTAAATCGAAATATGGACTGAAATGTCCCTGTCTGCAAGCAGCAATATTCATAATTCATCCAATGATTGATTTGATCCAGAACATGGTATCAGTATCAGGTCTGCTGACCGTCATGTGAAAAACTAAAATTTTGTTTTTGTTTGTATCCATGTATAAGCAAATACAGTATAATCTGCTTATATCGACATGCTTTGGGAAGTGGATTTGATGTTGATATATAACAATACAAAGTCAAAGAGGGAAAAACAAGGAGAGGTCAGCAGTAAAAAGACAACATTATTTTTTAACCTGATTGTAAACGTGTCTACCTTCTACGACACGCAGCGAGAGAATGAACATGAAGCTGAGATGTAGGCATACACAACTACACAGTCATGTCATGTAGATCTAGGTTTGTGAAGATGGGCAAACAAGAGGGGAGGGGGCTTAGGGACTACCGATATCTTGCTAGCAACGCGAGGCGCACACTTCACTACACACCAGCGCAAACTTTGCTGCACGCATACTTGTAAGGCCTGTTCACTGTTATGGCCGCTTGCTGAGGAAACGGGAAAGGCGAGGCACTTGTCAGCGATGGAATGGGGCGGGGGTAAGAAGGTAATGCCCATGGTCTACAACATGAGGCACTGCACTGTGTGGGGTAAGACTTTATTTTATGTAGCCTATTATTATACACTGTTTAGCCTTTCTATCACGGCGGTTTTATGCCATTTTCAATCCAAGATTATGCAAATTATGCCACAAAAAAATGGCAAATTATGCCA
>JASKDV010217452.1:0-19035 GCA_032466395.1 Aegires albopunctatus | reverse complement strand
TCTCCCTCCCTCTCTCTCTCTCTCTCTCTCTCTCTCTCTCTCTCTCTCTCTCTCTCTCTCTCTCTCTCTCTCTCTCTTCGGGTGTCTTGACTGGAGAAGACATAATTGTCTGTTATGTGCATCCAAGATGTTTGAAACTTTGTACCTGCACGATGTTCAAACGTTTCAAGTTTGGATACAATACTTTTTTTTTTTGGAGTGATGACAATGCACTCAGTTTTCTCTGCATTTAGTTATAGATCCGTATCTTCACATTTGTCTACTGCAGTTGTCAGAAGAATATGAAGTTTTTGTTCAGAGTCTGCAATGAGAACTGTTTCGTCAGTTGTTGGTGTTGCGACCTCTTACCTAGATTCATTGGTGAACATTGAAGTATTTAACGCACTATGCAGGTTGAAAAGATCTAGTGACATATCACAATCTTTCCTCACTTTGAATTGGTCATTATTCACTGTATTCATTGTCTATCCTGAAAGCTGCCGTTTGTTCTCATTAGAGGTTTCTGAGAACTCTTTAAACATTTGTATCAATATAACAACATGACAAACCCATGAAGACTCGGAAACAAGGTAAGGCCTGAAATCTCAAAACCAAGTTTGCGTTTGTAGATGACAAAGGCGCTCGCAATGCAATTTTGCTCATGGTGAGATCACTAGCAACACATCATCGATAACACCGGCTTTTTGAAAAGAATATTATAACATTATAACAAACATTAGAAAAAAGCCATGACCACCAATGTCTTTAATGTTTGCCACCACGGCAAATTAGTGATGATTGTGCTGTATGAACTTATTTCCCCCACAGGTATTCGTTCAATGACGAACAAACACATTCAAAGTCACTTTCTTCCATCCAATCTGCTTTACCAAATTGTTAAAATCAGGTCCTTTTTTAACTATTTCCGCCTCTGTTTTTAGTCCTTGAGGACTGCCCCTTGAGGAATTCCTCACTAGTGAGAAGTCGGTTTAAGATTAGATGTAAAACTTCTTTGCGACTATGATCATTCTGACAATACATGCTCACGTTACCTCTTGGTGATTAGTTGATTACAAACAAACCTTTTGTCATTGCTGTTATTAAGGCCATCGTCTGACTTAGAAAATGAAATAATAGAATATTAAATATCAACTAATTCTTTATGTAGGAATAACATCCTTCTATCGACGGAATTCTTGATATTTTAAAAATGATATTGGGCTATGAATTGCTCAACTCCCTGCCTGCTAATGACCTCTTCTTGCCTTTATTTTAGTTAACGACGGTGTTTAAATGTTAGTAAGCCTATTATGAAGCAAGTAACCCGATATTGCATTGCAATAAAATAAACATTACTCTCTTCAATCATTTAACGTTTCCATTCATTATTTCCATAATACCTGCTTGATAAATCTATACAGGAAAATTCATTTTTAACTGATAGCTAAAGAAAAGCTCCATCATATTGGTCGTGCATGCCAACTCTATGATTAATTCAAAGGTTATCAAACAAATTTATTTACTCTTTACATGGCATGAAAAACTCAGAGATGTATCAATCATCATTTCTAAATCTAAGCCACAGCGTCGTAATGATCGAGATTTTTTTCTGAAAAAGAACAGAATTCAGTGGCAGTTTGGAATTATAATACACGAAATATTCCGCCATTCACAATATATTGTGTGGTACAGGGTGGGAAGTGGGTGGATCGCACCATTCGGATAATATCCCAATTTAGTCCGTGGTGGCTTGCCTTCACTCACTGACATTATTGAATTTTACAAAAGGAGCACAGGCTATTATTATGAGTGAAATTCACGCATGTTATGCCGGATAGTTCTATTTCTGTAATTTGTTTCCAGGAAAAGCCTGGATCGTTCTGTCATTAAAATCTCTGCTTAGAATTTAGTGACTTTCCCTATGCATTTTGTATTGTGAACAATTTGCACGCTATGAGGGTCAATTATGACATTTCATTTCAGGAAAGAGAATCGAATGAAACAGAGAAAGATTAAGAAATAATGTTCTTGTTTATTGACTGATGCAGTATGGGTATAGAGAAAAAACTGTTGTATTCGCCATATGTAACCACGATGGCTGTCAGCGTAATGCACTAATTAAGGCTTAGCATGCAGCTTTGTCTATGCTTTACAACTCTTTAGATCTAGTTAGGTTGAAATAATTTAATAAGATTATTTTGGTTTGCTCTAGGTTTTTTTTTTCTCTTCTTTTAATATATCGACTTTCTGTCGGGGCAGGAACTGACAAGCATAAAGTAAAAGAAGAATTTCAGAAAACTTCTTGACGCATTTTCATTTAATTCATTACGGTATTGAAATCAGGGTTATCGTAATAATAATTTGAACTTTTTGATGGGACTGTTCCGTTGTGATGGTGTTAACAATAAAATAAATACAACAAATGATACAATAAAGAATGTTATCACATTAAAGAATGAACACTGCGTGATATATTCTGGAGTCTTTCACTACTGAATAATTGAAACATGTCTTTATTATCGTCAATATTTATATCTAGAACTTTAATTAAAAACCTCTCCCTTTTCCTTTTCCTTTATTTCATGTATTTCCCTTTCATCGGCTCCCTTTCCCCTTTACCTTATTACCCCTTTTCCCATTTCTTCATTATTCTTTCTCTTTCCCATTATTACTTTTACTTCATTACTCCCTCTTTCTCCCCCTTTTCTCTTTTCTTTATTACTTTTTCTCTTTCCCATTTTTACCTTTACATAATTACTTCCTCTTCGTCACCCTTTTTTTTTTCTTTACTGCTCTTTCTGATTCCTATTTTTTTTCTTTTTACTTCATTATTCCCTCTTCCTCAACCTTTTCCCTTTCTCTAATACTCTTTCTCTTTCCCATTTTCCCATTTACTTCATTACTCCCTCTTTCTCATCCCTTTCCCTTTATTTTATTACTCTTTCTTTTTCCCATTTGTTTTCTTTTTACTTCCATCCTCTTCATTTAACTTGTGACCTCATCATTCTTCCCCTTTTTTCCTTTACTTTATGGCCCCCTTAATCCTTCCTTTTCCCCCTTTTTCTGTATCAAATTGATGATCTAGAAAAGATGCAAAATAATTACATCTGGACTAGCGTTTAATAATTGTTGACCTATCCATTAATAACAGTGGTGCGGTCAAGAGATCAGCTAGATAATTATTTAGATCTAGATAGTCTTCAGGTAGTAGAGATTAGATCAAGATGTATAAATCAGCTCATACACAATGCTATTAATCTGTCCCGTGAAATGAAAACTTTGAATTCCTTATAACTTCTTCAACAAAAATGGCGGACACTTTTTACATGCGCAAAGTCACCGGATATTCTCTCCTTAACTTTTATTATCTTCGTTACAGGTAGCTCAGTCGGTAGAAAGTTGGGGCTGCCAAACTGCGATACCCCAGATTCAAACCCCCAACCCCGCCAGATTGTCCTCGTGGTTTCCCTGTTGACCCAGCAGTGAATGGGGAGTTCGATCTCTTTAGATCCGGCGGATGTAACAACGGCGCGGAAAGCAGTGACAAACTACCACACAGGGGTAAGCCTATGGATTTGAAATACGCAGTGCGTGCCAGAGTTTTGTGGATTAAAAAATACTTTGTGATTAAAGTAGTGAATCTTCAACTAACAATTTTAGTTAAAATAATTTAAAAGTTAGCAGAAAGAAGATTCAATAGTTCAAGACTGTATCAAAAGAATCAAGGCCTCAAAAGCGCATAATATAGAACCCCAATTAACACTTGCGGTACGCAAATGGTCAGCCTGCATACATGAACATGAACGGAAGATATCATACTTCCATTGTCCCATCAACAGAGTTTATTCTTATCATTTCCTCTTAAGGCTGCACGCAAATCGTGATTTCTTTCTCATTAGATATGCGAATCAACCAGCGAATAGAAAGCAAACTCGCATCAACGCGCGTCACAGTGTCACACGTATAAAAGTAACTACTCAGGAACTAACCATTCTAGTAGGAAATAATGATATGTTCAAAGGATGGCAAAAATTAATTAATTTTCTTGGTTTTGATTTTGCTTGACATTTACAAAAGTACAAACATATAATGCTGAAAAATATACTGCCTTTTGAACGGATTGAAATGTTCTTACCATGCCAGCCATGCCAAGAAATGGGACATATTGCACTTTATCGCTTTTTGTGATTTTTTCACATTAGATCTGTCAACAATTGGGATCTGAGGAGAAAGCCGTAGCTAACTGAATAATATATGATTGTTTCTTGTTGGGTTATTTTCCTTTGTTTTTGTTTTTGTTTTTGATTTTTTGTTTTTTCTTTTATAAAAGTGTTTTAAAATATTGTGTTCTAAAGTCAGTATATATTTTAGAACATATTTCTAGATCTATATCGTTTGGGGAGGACCTGAAGCCTAATCTTAATTAGATTTATCTATCTAGAACCAGAGACACTTTCAAAAATTTTGGCTTGCCCAGATAGACTAAAGGTGAAAAAAGACACATCGATTTAACATCAAGTTTTAGGACATTTTCATTGCAATTTGATTTAGCGAAAAGGGAGTACAATGCATAGTGGTGAATGTGTTGATACTTTTCAACATGACATTCTTAGATCTTCATACAATTGGTTAGCTAACATAATAGTATTATTATCTAATACTTTAAAATGTATAGGTTTTGTTTTGTTTTGTTTTTATCATTGTTGATTATTCAAAGTAATACTCAACCTAGTTAAGTTTTGTCAGAAGAAGAGATTTGGTTATAATATAAGAATCAGAGCGATTAATAAATTAATTACGCATTTGATTTTGCGTACCCCATCTCAGGAGTCACCCTTCGGCCCTGATACCACACAAAGCGGTATGCCTTAAAAAATAGGGGCTCTACTCCTGATTTCCTCTATGTTCAATGAGTATGGGAAACTTTATTGTTACTTTACTCTCTTTAGATATAGTCCATCGATACATTAAACTTTTCTCTTTTTTTTCATGAATTCAATACCCACATTCATTTAACTACTGTACACTATAAACCGTAATAAATTCCCTTGGAATGAAACAATAGGGAGGATATATCATAAAAATAAAAATCCCATTGCATCGTGTCGTATGGACGAGCTTTCGTGCATTTATGTCCACGCTTTTCGGTCTATCTGCGTATATCACAATGAGTGTAGATGTGGGTGTGTATTTGTGTGGGCCGTGTGTATATTATGTATGATCCCCAATACATCAGCTTGGGGTGTCATAATCTCATTGATTTAATACGACACAGAGATTACGCCAATGATCAAGGATAGGCGGAAAAGCAGATTCATGTCCGGCTTCGGACAACCTTTTTTTTAGGTCCGAGAAAGACAACTGACGGACGTGTTCCGTTTCTGTTTTAATTCTTTCTCTTCATCGATACGGATAAGCATCCTCTAAGCTTTACATCCTTTATCAATCCGTCCTCGGATTCTCTGACATGTTGCTTGCATGCTCACCTTTAGCTTTCTTTCCCACAGCTTGTATTCCTTCTCACCTCTCTACGCTAATGAGGTAATCACAGGGCTTTAACTGAGATTTACTAAGATTGTATTACTATTTATGGAAATACATCCTTACCACCTTTGAATTATATTTCTGTTCGGTCTTTTACAGCCGCACTCATGTACCATATTTTTTTATAAAATAAAATATAAAGTTTGTCATTACCAAGTTTATCATTACCATTACCATATTTGTTATATGTCATCATTGATTTGGCCCAGATTTAAAAGAGACTAAAACCGAGAGCTAAGGCAATATTCTGAACACGTGCAATGTTGGAAAGCACATAGCAAAATCACTACAACATAAATATCATTTTCATCTAAATTTTGCTTTAATCTTATATGATATATTTGATCATAAACAATAGTTACTACCAATAAACTGCATCGTAATATTCTGTATGTGCACGTATGATCATAGTATTGTTAATGGTATGTTTGTTTTACATTCTGAAACAATGCTTTATGATGATTTCATTTGTATAAAGTAACAAAATCATAGCCAAAATTTGCTAGACAGGAATATCATGACTGCGTTGACTGTGAATGCATGGGATCCTGAGAAAGAATTTGGTAGGGTGTTGTTTGACCTTCTGTATTTGGGTTCAGTTCGAACAGTACAAGATGCACTGAAGAGCAAGGGGATGTCGGCCAAATCCCCAATTTGTCAAAGATCCTGTTTCTGTCGTTTTCCAAGACATTTGTGAGACACTTTTTGGGACATTTGTCGATAGAATCTTTCCCGGCAGCTCTCCAAGGCACGTGCTTTCCTCTTTTTGAAATACATGCACTTCCTGAATTGCACAGGGCCTTCCATTTGAGGACGGGGTCTAGTCTAGGGGTTCTAGCCTTCTTTACTCCATCAGTTGCCTCATCTTCCTCTTCTAATACTCCTGTGGCGTCAGACCTCTCTGTGTTGGCATCCCCATTGATGGTTTGGTCCCCAGTCTCACCACTGCATTGCATTCACATTAACCCAATACTACATCCACAGCCTCGGAGCTAATGCCTGCAATTCCAGTCAAGCAGCCTATGCCAGCCATTCCATCATCCATACCACTAGGCCCAGGTATCACGAGGTTATCAATATTCACTTGGGTCTCCACAAATACTCTTTCGTCTCTTTTAGTCTCAACTCTCGCCATCACACTCTTAGACAAACTCACTCAAACAATTAAGGTTTCAGGACTGCGTTTACCAGAGACGACAGAGTCCATTCCAGATATAGATATCATGGCCTCGCAAAAGCCACTTTGATCGGCCAACTACATTTCTTCAAGGAAGACGTTGGCTCATTGGTCATCAAGGGGTTGATCTTCATCAGCTCTGGCCAGTTGATCAAGGATCTTCATCAGCCCTGGCTAGTTGAGCAAGGAGTTGATCTTCATCAGCCCAGGCCAATTGAACGTTGATCTTCATCAGCCCTGGCCAATTGAGCAAGGGGTGGATCTTCATCAACATACATCTTACAGGTTATATTCTCTGTGCATGCACACAGAACAGATTCAACAACATTCTCAAAGACAACTCACATCCACTCAACCAAAACGTTAGCAAATCAAACGCAGTAATCGTATTATTTCAATACACACTAAAAAAGAAAGGCACCGAATGTCATTCTTACCTCGTGCCATCAGACATTATAACAATAGTACCTTTAGATAAGTAATAATTACTTCCATCAGATAACATGCCTGTGATACTTATTCTAATTTAAAATGTTACCCTTTTCACTATTTACATTAATTCTGAACAAAAAGCTCCCTTTAATATGATGTTATATCTAATATAATAATCGTAAACCTTTTACTTGATCTATTTACTAACTTTTAATGTATCCTGTCCTATAAACGTAAATTATTTTTTATCATCTAGATCTATTTCATATTATTGTGCATATTGCTAAATGTGATACGATTTGTTATCATGTTAAATGTCTTGAATAACTTCTGTATTTTAAGTTTACAATGTACTTTTATCATGTTAAATGTTGTAAAAATCTATTTTACTTTTGATATTGAAATGTACTATTGTAATGCACATGTAACAAACCAAAACAAATTCATTCTTGGATGAATAAAGATATTATATTATTATATTATATTATATTATATTATATTATATCATTCATTAGCCCTGGCCAATTGAGCAAGGAGTTGATCTTCATCAGCCCTGGTCAATTGAGCAAGGAGTTGATTTTCATCAGCCCTGACCAGTTGATCAAGGATTTGATCTTCATCAGCCCTAGCAAGTTGAACAAGGGTTTCATCTTCATCAGCCCTAGCAAGTTGAACAAGGGTTGATCTTCATCATCCCTGGCCAGTTGATCAAAGAGTTGATCTTCATCAGCCCTGGCCAATTGATCAAGGAGCTGATCTTCATCAGTCCTGGCCAATTGAGCAAGGAATTGATCTTATCTTCAGCAGCCCTGGACAGTTGATCAGTTTGTCGAAAGGGGTTGTGCCATCCGGGTACTCAGAACGAGAGGAGTCTCCGTCATGACAGGGTGAACTTAAGTTGGTATGATACTTCCCAGTCAGCTTCTCCTCCACCAGTCTTCTCAGGGACTCCACATCAACGGTTATTGGTTCCTGAGTGTTGAAAACCCAATGCTTCAAGTCCTTGTATTTCCCCATAATTGCCTATTATTACACAAATATACATGTATAAGTAATGGTACTAGACTTTGCAAACGGGCAACAGCTTCCACTTAAGATTACATTTTAGAAGTAAGTCATCATTCCCAACTAAGAATGTCGATTCCGTGCAGCTTTTATGTTTACATATTGACGATATCATTATGATTTGGTGCTCATTAGTTTTGATAATTTCAGATTGTGAAACATTGCAGTCACGAGATCAAAAAAACTCAGCTTAAATTGTTGATTGATATAAGAGAAGACTGTGCTAACACTATAGTAAAACATGCACCAGATAGATTGAAAATTGTCATAAGCTCAGTTATCTTCAAACACACGCACAAGGCGTTTGTCTAGACTCATGAGGTCAATTGCATTATGTCTTCCACTTAGGCTATACAGCATTGAGTCTCCATTTTTTAAGACTCTCCTCGTCAGATGATATATTATTTTTATTAATTTTTATTTTATTTTGAGAATAGGGAAAAGCGTTCTTGTCTTTAATTCTTTTTGCGATTTGCAAAACAAGTTGACAGCACAAAGAACGAAGAACGAGAGTGACCAGCACGTGTTGTGCTTGTATTTCCGTCCAATTCCTGTCATAAACACCATACACTTTCGGTAGTGAAGATAAATCACGATTATACCACTCCAAACTATGAGGTAGCATCGTAACAGCAATTTGTGGTCGTTCAAAGACGATAGTAATCAGTCAGGGTAACAAGAAATCCATTACTTCCAAAATACTACTAGTGTTATAGCAATAAGTGCATGAACAAGATGGCAAGTCAAAAGAAAACCAAGGATTCCGTCATAGAACACAATCGTATGTCGACTTGCAACAACGCGGACTGCGGTTATCACCTGCGAATAACATCTCAAGTCAACTTGCGATACTGTTCTCAGACGATTTTTGACGATGTTGACATCGGTATATTTTCAAAGTTTATTTACTCAGTAATTTGTCAGCCAAGTATCTAAATACTGGGTTCAGTAGGTGCGCCCAGGAAAGCAGTATATGTTACATTTTTCGATTTTCTGACTTAATATTTTGTTCAAAACCTGTACCAAAATAAAAAATAACATTTCTTAATCGGCTTGTATTTTGAGACACTATGGTAAAATATAATCACTATTATATTAAATTAGCCTTTAAAACGTGTTCAGCTGCCGTTCAAATCGTTCCATATATTTTAAGAGACTTCAATTTACTAGCATGCGCAGGATTCACGTTTATTATACTCTAACTCTATCGTTGTCATGGACGTTGCTAGGTGCAATCTTTCCCTGCCATGCCACCTCAGCGCAGAAATGAAGGAAAAAGCTATTGGCAGAGTATTGGCCGGAGACAGTGTGGTCGCGGTTGCCAATGTATTAAATGTGCACAAATCAACAATTTGTCGCCTTAGAGCAAGATTTGCAGCCACTGGCATCACCAAAGATAGGTTCAACCTTCTGTCCTGTCAAATCGCTATAAAAGAGAAATTGTGCCAATTCATTGCGGTGATCCGTTCCAGTCAGCTTCGGATACCGCACGCCAAACTGTAGGAACGTACATGCGTCCAGTCAGCAAATAAACTATCAGTATAATTTTTAACGGTGGAAACCTGATTTGTCGGCGACCTTACATTGGACCAATTCTGGCAGCCCAACATCGTCAAAACAGACTTAATTGGTAACAATTACACTAACATTGGTGAACGCAGACAGTGGAATTCAGTTCTCTTTACTGAAGAAGTGCGAATCTGTTGCGACCGGGCAGATGCATGAACTCGCATATTATACAGACGAGGTGGCAAAAGCATCATCAAGAAAATGTTACTGAACACAATGTCTAGGGAGAATGCCATCAGCGATGTTGTGGGGTGGCATATGCGGTAGAAACATTCTTTGCCCAGTCTTATTCCAGAATCCAGGAGGTCGACGGAATGGAGAAATATCTGCTCAAGATTACATCGATATAGTCCTTCGGCCGGTTCTTGTTCATTTGTCCAAAAGCACCAAGGTTTGATATTGCAGCATGACAATGCAAGGCCACGCACCGCACAACTCACATGGACGTACCTGCAGGAAAATAACATCACAGTGATACCGTGGCCGTGTAAGCCCCGATTTTAACCCCATAGATAATTTTTGGGATGCGTTCAAAAGACGGGTTGCAAATATACACTCGAAGCCAGGAAATGTACAAGAACTTCAAGAGATTGTGTAGCGCTTACTCTTTCTCACGCTCTCTTTGTTCCACGTCAAAGTTCCGAATGTTTCGGACTTTCTATAACTAGCATATCCGTATTGATGCATTATTTATGCATATTAACTTTTACAGATAATCGTTTTATCAAACAAAAAGCAAATAACCATATACAGCTGCTAATTACGACTTGTTTAGAAATCGGCTATTTTGCTAAGTTATCTGATTTCATTTTCCGCGATTCCAGTTTAGTATCGCTTTAAACCTATAATATCCACGAAAAACAAAGATAAGTATTTATTTCTTGTTGGGATTTCGAAATGACTCTGTTCTATTGGTCTTTATATTATAATACAATAGCATTAAAGACATGCAATGCCTTTTCTGTCACATTTCCTGTAGCAGTTTATCTTCTTCTTTTCGTGGGCTGAATCGAATCAATATCCACACTGATTTAAAATGGCAAAAATCTCCATCAGGTCTCATTAATATTCATACTGGGTGATGTGCCAATAAAGCATATTATAATAAACCGGTCCGTTCGCGAGAAAATTGTAACTAAAGATTTCCTAAAATGGCTTTTCTTCCTAAAATAAAAGGATGCTTTTTCTCTGTGTAATTGTACGTCGCAGTGTCACGTCAAACAGCGTCACGCGATCATTTTTCTCCGTATTGCCTGAAAATTGTATAATTTTTGCAGTAGCTTAAAATCACGTTTCTTGTCGGGAAGATGGTCAAATGGATTTAAGCTTTTTACTCTTAATGTTGACGTTGCAATGTTACATGATCCGATGTTGTAATCAAAGGTTGAAATGACAATTCATTGTTGTATGATGCATAATTTAATGATGTGGCAGAATTCTGGTTATTAGGCTGAGGCCATAGTGGCAGAATTCTGGTTATCAGGCTGAGGCCATAGTGGCAGAATTCTGGTTATCGGACTGAGGCCATAGTGGCAGAATTCTGGTTATTAGGCTGAGGCCATAGTTGCAGAATTCTGGTTATTAGGCTGAGGCTATAGTGGCAGAATTCTGGTTCAGGCTGAGGCAATAGTGGCAGAACTCTGGTTATTAGGCTGAGGCCATAGCGGCAGAATTCTGGTTATTAGGCTGAGGCCATAGTTGCAGAATTCTAGTTATCAGGCTGAGGCCATAGTGGCAGAATCATGCTAACATTTCTAGATAATTAGTTGTAAAACGATCCATTAAGTGTTCATGAATTTCACTCAAAACAAATTGCATCGACTATGTTGTGACCACTTGTTGTCAGCGAGTGGAATTAAACCATGATTGACTAAGTATGCAACTTTCCTTTTCCATAAAAAGTATGGATAATAGTTGCCTGTAGCCACAGCCTTTGGAAGAAACATAAATTCATCATAAGATTTACCCTGAAACATAAAAGGCCGTTGTTTATGATTGAATTACAAACAGCTTAAACCAGTCTTGGCACATATAATGTATCATATAAGCACATATTCCATTCCTAAAGGGTCAGAGATGCTTTACCTTTAGCGGAATAAGGTCGTCCAAAGCAACTATTGCGTTAATATTTGTCTCTTGATAGACACGTTGAATACCTATCAAAGCATACGAAAGCGAAGCTTTTTTCGAAGGAATAAAATGTAATTCCTACGGACCTTTTTGTACCGTCGGGACCTTCGTGACATGTAATCATTCGTCGTCGCCTGAGCTGGGCCTCGATACCGGATGTCTGACGTCAATGAGTCTAACTGGACCTTATTTCCATGGCTAATATCTTCAAAGGAGTTGACCGCACTCACAATCTGATGGCATTTGTTAAATTAGGGACCCATTATTAAGGTATGAATCGAGCAGAATTCGATATTCTTCAATTATAAAAAAAATTATAAATTTTTTTAAACCTAGATGAAATGTTACCCCTCTATAGTTCAATATACAACAAGGCCAAATCCAGTGCCATTGGGTCAAAGCAAGCGTAGAAGAGTGGGAATAAGCGTTTTATATGAACAGTCATCTGAAAAGAAATGCCGGGAAGCGCTCACGAGGTGCGGTGCCTATAAGAAAAGGAAAGCGTAGGAATCCTTCTTGTAGCCGCCCTAAGGAAATATGCAAAGGCTCCTTTCAACCGCAATCCTTTATATAAACTTGCATAGCATTCCTCGTAATCAGAAAAATGTAGGACTTTTACATGTTCGCAGCTAATGACAAACAGCATAACGTTAAAATGATTAGTGTCGAGTTCATAGAGGTATACAGGAAGCTTTTTGATAAATTGGGTAGTAACAATTCTAAAGATCATGGACATTTTCATTCTTAAAAGGAATGCTAGAGGATAATATCTTATAATAAAGATAAGCAAAATATATATTTTTAAAAGAATAATAATATGACCATATTATTACAATTTGCCCAACCAAGGTCCATCCATTTGTAAGTATTCATTGCCAAATTTTAAATCTTCCTAATCACCAATTCTATAGAGCACTTGACCTAAAATATAAACCACGCGCCTTAATCCGCTACCATAATGTCAGACTTATTTAACTTTGTTCTGGCAAAGAATAGCTGCCTGCAAATTATGGTCATGGAATAATTGTTTACAGGGTCATTCAAGGCTAAACTTGGCTCACTGTCAGTAAGAGGGACCGACGGAAGTAACGTGAACCTTTAGGTTGCTTACCATGACGAATCGTTTTGAAGCCATTCTTTGCCAGAAAAAAGTATCGATGATTCTGTTACGAGTGAGCCAAGTTTAGCCTTGAAGGACCATCTGGACAATTTAGACGCGGCCATACACACTGTTGTATTTATAGTTTCGTGTATGTTTGACCACGAGACAAGAGCAAAATACAAAGGCCGAACAGTAGTGTGTTTTTCAGACAAAGGTTTTATTTACAAGAACTATGTTACATAAGACCATGATTGTCTTAGTAGTACGGTGGTGAGGATCATGCATATATGGTAATAGTGTATACAAGCATGATATGAACAAGGTGATAAAATATGAACAAGTCACAACATGTATTGTACAAAGTAAATATGTGGAGAAACATATATAGTATAAGGATTATATTACATATAAATGATATAGTAATATAACATACATTGTTCCAAGGGGAGGTAACAATAATCAATATACATTGTAATACAAAATATCATGTGGCATAACAATAACTATTATATTCCTTTGACCGATAGCAACATCGAACGCGCAGGCAAGACTTGCAGCCTGTTAGCTGCGATTACGTTGATTGGACACGGATAATCACTGTCTTAGCGGCCAAGTACTCATTCACAACTGAGTCGAGTGAGGCAAGCGGGACTCGAGGATTCTTCGTCAATTACGTGGCATCGTGGTCGAGTGGTTAGCGAGGTCGGCTTTTAATCGAAAGGTTGTGAATTCGATTCACGCTGGCGCTTGGCTCTGACATTACTTCCTTAAGAAAGTCTCTTTACATGCATTCTCCTCACAGCATCCAGGTATAAAAAGAGTACCGTACCCGGTATGGGCAGTGAAAGATGTTGTCATTATGCTAGCAGGTATGCGCTTGTAATAAGCTGTTCCATTGTATGCTCCCCAGGGAGTTGAGATGGTACTTGTGTGATATGTCCTGTCGGAAAAGAGAGAGAGAGAGAGGGGGGGGGAATCATTGATGTAAAGTCTGTGAGTCTGCACTTGATGCGGAGATACGGACTATAAACCCCTCTTTAACTATCTGTGGTTTGCACCTAAATGGACACGATCCCACCAAGTCACCCAGTCGATTAGTGATTGTGATGAGTATGGCTTGAGTTTTCTCGTGTTTGAATTTTGTTAGCCTCTAGGCCACTGACGCCCACCGGTATGTTGAAGATGTCGTTGTGGTCGTTGGTGGTGGTATGTTGAAGATGTCGTTGTGGTCGTTGGTGGTGACGTAGAGGAAGATATTCGGGCTGGTAGTCGAAAGGTACCAGGTTTATTTCCCAGTCGAGCGAGATGTTGGGTTCTTGAGAAATGCACTTTACGTCGTACTCAGGTGTACAATGAGTACCTGGTTATAGGTGGAGTCAGATCTTGCCAATATGCTGGAGAGAAGCGTCATTCATAGAGTCGCAACTCTTTATGCTCTCCGGGAGGTTGAGAAAGATTTTGGAATGTGAACCCCTTCCCGGGAACCTTTGTAACTTGCCTTGACCTTGGCCACGTAATAAGGGATGTCGGTATGGAGAAAAGCGTCCTCTCTGGAAAAATTGGAGGGAAGAGAGACAGAGACCGGCAAAGGATGACGTACCTCAAGAGTCTAAAGGCCAGGCCGTCTACAACTAGGGGACCGTATAGACCACGAACAAATATCTTTCACCCATCTCTATCCTTGGCCATCTTTTTAGTGTCCTTCCACGTGTTTCCACCTCTCTGGCCGTCTTTTTCTATCATTTTTCGCCAAGTTGCCCGGGGCTACTTTTCTTCCTGGTTCCCTGTGGGTTCCACTCTAGAGTCTTTCTTGCAATACTGGTGTTATCTTTTCTTAACCTCCATCTTCTCCTGCCTATCTCATCCTCCACTGGCCTAGATGTATTCCCCTCCACATATCCTCATTTCTGATCCATTCATGATTTCCAATTCTGGATCGATAAAGTTAATCTTATCGTATCTTATCTTATAAGAACGCTCTTCTCTTTACGTATATTAGTACAATCCAAACAAAACCACCAATTTGAATAACCTGTGTCCATTGCAGGCGTCCACGGATGACCCAGACCTCATCTACCAAGACCAGTTGACCACGTGTCAGTCCGTCCACCGCCACAAGTGGCTGGGTGCTTTCTACGCCTATAAAGGAATCCTCCTGTTGTTTGGTGTCTACATGGCCTGGGAAACGAGACACGTCAAGGTGCCGGCGCTCAATGACTCACAGTATATTGGTAAGAATACATGGACTGTCTGTGTCAAATTTATATATAACTTTTATATCATTGTCGTTATCATCTTCATGATCAATAATCATTTTCACAATCATTACCATCACTAATTTGCATTTTCATAACCATTGTTATCATCATCATCATCAAGAAATTATAATTATCTTGAAAAAGAAAAACACCATTTACACCGACAAATCGTATTATTATTTCTATTGCATGTAGGCTTCATTAATGCTATTGTCATTGCTGTTAACTGTTATCATCGTCATCATTATCATTTTTTCTTTATTTTTCCTTTTTTTTCTTTTTTTTTTTCCTGATCGTTATCATTATCTATGATTATTCGTTATTTTTTATAACAAAATTTAATGAAAAATTCAAGTAACAAATAACCCTAATAAATATGATATGAGAGCACTATGAAGAAGCCAAAGTTGGCTTAGCCATTGTATATAGAGCTACGTACATTTCTACATTTAATTTGAATAGTAAGATGAAAATATAGACAGGTTTAAAGTGCGCATCTCCATAACATCTTTCGATTCCTATACTAGTGCCGGGTACTCTTTTTGCACCTGTGTGCGGTGAGGAGAAAACGTGTGTGTAAGGGCTCTAATCCACAGCCTTCGATCCACGTCGTTCCTCTCATCACAAAAGCGGTGATTGTCCACGGAGCGGAGCCAAGGCTGTGGAAAGTATAAGTAATAACTTATAGTGTTTGACCCTTTATTTGTGAGAGGAGCAGAACAGAGCGGAGTTAATGTATTTAAGCGCTTAGTGGTGAACATTTTAAGCTACTACAAATATCCACGGAGAAGAATGGAGGCTGTGGAATTGACCGTTAAAGAAACATTCCTAAGACTCAACGAACGTCGTCGGACTGAGTGCTAAATTAGCATTAAACTCGCGAACTTTCGATTACAAACCTACCGTCCTAACCACTCAACCACATTCCCACACGTTTGTTTCACTATGCCTCATGTATGTGTGTATTTGATTGTCTTTTGCAGTACAGTGTTTCCCGCTTAATTCGAATCATCCGAGTTCGAATTGTGATTTCAATCCAAGTTGCTAATCTTCCTTCGATATTGCAAGACGTAGTTGCAAGGCGTTGTACTGAGTTTCTGTATATTATGTACTATATTAATGGTAATAACAAGTCAGTCTTTTATTACTATGCCCCGGTTTGGAATGGAGTAAACCTTATGGATGGTTGAGACGCTCTACAACAATCACTAATACTATGACAATTCAAACAATGACGTCGAACTATCCAAATCAGGCCAAAAAGAGTTCGAATTAAGCGGTATTTTCTAACAAAGCCAAAGAGAAAAAAAAATAGACTTCTAGGTAACTTCGAATTATTCGGGAATATGCTTCACTGTATTGTCATCAAGAGGTCACATTATATAGATTTATGTCTCCGTTTCGTTTCTAAGAGACTTTCGGACTTTGAATCAATTGTACTGTCTCACCGGTTGTCTATTTTACTGGAAAGAATATTTTCTCAAACCCAAAGAAATCGTAATATGCCCCTGAAAAGTTGTTATATCAGCCCCTTCTGCTAGAATGCGGACGGGCTCCTCCGATATCCGTTTTGCAGTTATGAAGAGACAATCGTCGGCAAAACTATGGAATATTTTCAGATTTGAAACAAAAAACTCCAAGTCAGTGGATTGTTTCAAAATTCCTATTGATAATATAGAACTACGTGCATTGAAATATACTTTTGATGAAAAGGTGAAGTCTTTTGATATTTCATAATGTGCTTTTTTTTATTTTAACAGTGTATTGAAGGTCTTTTGATCTAGCTTTAACTTGCACCCTATATTTTGTATCTTATCTTAAACCAACTTCCCCTAATATGGGACTCAACCTTAAACTATGCACCTGAGAAAATTAATCCCATAATTATTTTAACGACCACCGTTAGAACGCTACCCATTTGACCAAAGCGTTCTCGTATCGGCCCGTATGGATCCTCTTTTAATTTTTTTGCAATAAATCCAGAAAAGCCTTAATTATGTTACTGATTATAACTATAGAAAACTAGATATTTTTCTTTTCATTGTATTATCCCTAACCTGTCTTATTATTTATTTATTTTTGTTATCGATGAAGTAAAGGCTAACCAATTCTATTTAAAATGGGGTAGACTATAATAAACACGTCACGTGACCTTCTGACTTCCGTTTCCAGGCATGAACGTGTACAACGTGGTCATCATGGCCGTGTGTGTTGTGGTCATTTCCAATGTGTTGTACACACAACCAACGTTAGCCTATGGCATGGAGGCAGCCTTCATGATCATGTCTACCACCATCACTCTATGTCTGCTGTTTGTCCCAAAGGTAAGCCAATCAATTTTTTACAGACTTCTTTATTATTGTATTGTTCTCTCCATATCAAAACTTTTCTCCTTGCGATAATTCGGGGTCCTCAACTGAGAGGAAAGAATCGGACCACAGTAAATATTTAATACTCCCCGTCCTTGTCGTGAGAGGCGACTAGGGGTTGAGTGGTAGCACCTTCCAACTGTATTGTCTTCTGTCTGTCAGGAGATTTTAATGGGGTGGGGGGCATATCGTCATTGGCCATCTCCCATTTGTGTGCATTGCTTTACTATCGGGGTCACCGATACTAAGGAAGGCTACGAAGGTCCGAGTACTTTTGTACACAAAGGGTGTTATATATTCTGGGAGGTCTTTGCAGTGCATGTTTTGGGGCTCGATGGCCATCGTTAATTTATTTTTTTGAGAGATAATGTTATTTTTTTAATTAATGTATTAATCATCTCTTCATTTAGTTATATTCTTTAGTATATGAATTCTACTTAGTTAACTTAATATTTGAAGTCCTATTTTTCCACCTTGGCGGCTTTATTTTACTCTTCCAATGCATATTTCCTTGTACTTCAGTTGTTGTTTTTTTCTTTTAACTATTCTTACTTTTTCCATGAGGTCTGAGATGACCTAAGTGATTTGATTTAGCCAAATAAATTACTAACTAACCAATCGACTTTCTCTATCCGTTCTCTTACATCCCATTCCTTCACGTTCCACGTGTCATTTTCTTCATTCCATTGGTTCCGTATCATTCTACTTTCATCCATACTGCTACACCAATAAACACGAAGACAGCTAAAATAAATATAAATAAAATTCCACTTATTCATCCCAGAAGGGATATTTGTCTTTTAGTATTTACCGTCACCGAGCGTCAGCCGTAAGAACAGCAATTCCTGCAAAAAGCCTTGCCCAAGAGGTACGCACGGTGTCTCCAATGAGATTCGAACCCGCGATCCTTCTCATGCCAATCCAACGGCTTAACCGTTCGGCCACTGTGCCTTTCTGGTGAAAAAAACCTGTCTGGCTGTTTGCCTATCCAGTCTCGTCTGGAAGAGATTTCTACAATTGGATTGTACGACTACACAATAATCGAGTCCTCACTCTTGAGTGTGGGTATAAAAAAACTTCTTCCTTAGCTAGAGCGTCCACTGCCGGTTTTAGTCAGCTGCGCATGTGACTAGCAGGCTAAAAACTTGATTCTTCTTCTGAGCCGACCTATGACGTCACGTTTTAGCCTGCTAGTCACATGCGCGGCTGACTAAAACCAACAATGGACACCCTAACTTACCAGTCTATTGATATCGGGAAAACAATATGTTTAACCTGTCATTGCGGAAAATTGCCATTTGAAACAGCAAATTTTGCCACAAAAAATTGAATTTTTTGCCACATTTTGCCGCAAAAATTGCCAAATTTTGCACATGGAGTTAACTATTTACTATTTGGATTCAGATTCAA
>JASKDV010217343.1:0-10000 GCA_032466395.1 Aegires albopunctatus | reverse complement strand
TAGTAGTAGTAGTAGTAGTAGTAGTAGTAGTAGTAGTAGTAGTAGTAGTAGTAGTAGTAGTAGTAGTAGTATTATTGAGCAATAACGAATTTTAATGGCTAAAAAATTACTTCATATTATATAAACATCTTTTCTTTATGAGTTTCAGTTTCTTACACCAAATGTTCAATTGATTATGGCGTCATCAGTGTATCAGGTAAATTTGACAAAATTTTAGTTTTCGTTCAATTTTCTTTACGCAATTATTTTATCCAAATTAGGAGTTGTTTACCTATTTCCACAACTGTGGTGATTTCAGTAATTTCCAAGGATTACCTTATAAACAGGCTAGGGTATTTACATGCTTGCACACACACACACACACACACACACACACACACACACACACACACACACACTAATTGACACATTATCGATGCACATAAATAAGTTAACAGGAACACCAGGTATAATGTTAACTACGTTTAATAGCCATTGTGAAGAAAAGAACAGGTAGCGGTACGAGAGGGTAGGCGGGGTTACAAATAGAAGTGGTACCATGCACTGTGAAAGATGCAAATACTTGATATACAAATAATATAGTTACATCCCTTCCCTTTTAGAGAAGTGGAAATCAATTGATATATTTCAAATAAGAGAGTAAGATTGTGAGATGCACGATGTTGTAGAGTAAATATGCATTTATGAAGGTTATCGATTGTAAGTTGATATAATATAGAAAGGAAACATGATATTCAAGATGAAAAATGATAAATGAGGAGAAGAACATACATGTAATATGATCATTAAAATTCAATACGGGTTACCAATGATTGGATAGGCTGGGGCTGGGAGTATTTAAATGAATAGTGAAGATCAATTATGAGAAAAAGATGATAATGAAACGAATGTTGGATATGATATAGATTATGAGATAAATGTAGGCTATTAAAATGATGAAGCTCAAAATAAAGGAAAATGTAACTTGTTATGGAGAGTAGCGTCTGGGGGATAAAATTGTTTCTCGATGCAGATGATGGAGATACCTGGGCAGGGAGAGTTGGGGATGCTGGTTGTAAATGAGGACGCGGATGTGAGACAAGGGAGTGATTTATTTGTGCTGTATCGTGGTGCACAAGAGGATAATCAGTGTCGAACGAAATGTGTTCATCGTCGTATCTTGGCCGGAGGTGTATACGGTTACGTATTATCGTTCCTTGCGAGGTTTTGACCTCATAAGACCTCGAGAAATTATCACTTTGTTTTATGATGATTCCAGGTTTCCATTTTCGCTCATAATGATCAGTTGGAGCAATAAAATCTTTGTCACCAGGTTTAAGAACCTTTATGCGTTTTGTTTGACGATCGAAATAATGCTTTTGTCTATCAGAGCTGATTTCTCGCCGACGGCGCAGTGATGCGTAATTAGATGAAGAGTAGGCTTGAAAAGAACCTTTCGAAGAGGGGACGATGGAGCGGAGATTACGGCCATGGAAATTTTGCGCTGGACTGAGATTTGTTGATGAGTCAAGAGTATTTCTCAACTCTAGTAGATCGATATAGGGGTCAGTTTTAGAATAAGATGCTTTGCATCGCATATTTTTCGCTTGCTTTACTACGTTTTCAACTTTCCCATTAGATTGTGGATGGTACGGAGATGAGAAAATGTGATGAAAGTCGTACTGACGTGAGAACTCGTGAAAAGCAAATGATGAAAAACATAGTCCATTGTCAGAAATGATGGTTTCAGGAATTCAATACCTAGCAAAATGTCGTTTGAGTACTTTGATGACGATTTCGGTCCTTTCATTTTGAAGTTGCTCAACTTCGAAATAGTCAGTCAAATAGTCAACGATGACTAAATATTTCACATTTGAAAATTGAATAATGTCCTATTTTCTCATAAGGATACGAAGGAATTCTATGAGGTATTAGAAGTTCTTTTTTATTTTTTCGCGCATAAACTTGACAGGCTTTGCAAATCTTGACGTAATAAGATATTTTGGAGTTCATCGATGGCCAGTAAAGAGATTCGCGGGCTCTGCGAATGTATGCATCGGTAGCTCTATGAGATGTGATAAGCACGTTTCATTTCGTTTCTGCACGAGGGCGGAATAACGATTTGATCGTCTTTGACAATAATTCCTTCAGCAATGGAGAGATTGTTTTTGAGATTGAAGTAAGGACGAAGAGGATCAGATATGTCTGATAATATTGGGCCAACAATTTATGGGCCACCATTTATGATGAATGTTTTCAATAGAGAAAGATGAGGGTCGACATCCGTTTCATATCGAATTTGTCTTGTCGTTCAGGTCTGACAGATGCTTCTTGGGCGTAGTTCAAACTGTTGCTGTTTAGAAGTGTCAGAGCGAGAGATAGGCTCTAGATAAAGTGTCAGCGACGAGTATGTCTGATCCTTTTTTATAAGTTAGATCCACGTCATATTCTAAGATTTTAATCATCATTCCTTGTAGTCTGCGAGGCATAGCTGAGAGGGGTTTCTTGAATATCGATTCAAGGGGTTTATGGTCTGAGTTGACGTGAACTGTGCGACCGAAGATGTATTGATGGAATTTTTGTAGAGCAAAAGTGATAGCAAGTGTTTCTCTTTCAATTATGGCATAACGAGTTTCAGTTACAGTGAGAGCTCGAGAAGCATAGGCAATTGGTTTACCTTCTTGAAGTAATACTGCTCCGAGGCCGTGATTACTTGCGTCGCATTGTATGGTGACTTCTTTCTCTGTATCATACTATGCCAGAACTGGAGCTTTAGAGATAAGGCTTTTGATTTTGGAGAATGCATCTTCTTGACATTTATTCCAAGCGAAACTATCTTGATTTGACCAGAGTTGTCTTATAGGGAGCATGATTTCTGAGAGTTGTGAGATAAATCCGACCATGAGCTGAACGCCTTTTATGTCTGCTGGTACTGTCATGCTTAAAACGGTTCTTATTTTATCAGGATCAATTTCTAGTCCTTTAGAAGTAATTTTGTGACCTAGGAATGTTATTTCTGTTTTTGCGCATTTCTAGTTTATCCTTGTTTAGTGCAATGTTTCTCTCTCTACACCTGTAAAGCAGTTTGGAGAGATTTTCATCGTGGTCTCTAGTAGCTTAGTCGTCTGTGGCGCCTGTACCAGTGACAATGATGTCATTCATGGCATAGAAAACGCCTGGTAGGGTTTTCAAGGCATAACTGAGGTGCCGTTGAAAGACTTCGCTAGAGACGCAAAGACAAAATGGTAGACGCTTCCATTTGAATTGACCAAAGGGAGTTGCCATTGTGGTTATAGAACTTGAAGCGTCGTCGAGTTGGCAGTGCCAGAATGCATTGCGGACGTCTAGTTTAGAAAAGAATCTGGCCCTTTGTAAATTTGGAAGTATTTCATCCAGTATTGGCAGCTGGTATATTTCTTTAACAAGGCATTGGTTTAGAGCTTTGGGGTCAATACAAAATCGGAGATCACCAGAACGTTTGGTCGCGACGACCATGCGACTGCAACACTTAGTAGGTGAGTCTACGGGCTTTAAGACGTCGAGTTTAACTAATCAGTGTAGCTCTTCTTCTACTCTTTGTCGAAATTTGACTGGAAGGCGAGATGGTTTCATATTATTTGGAATAAAGTTATCTTTGAGACAGAGCTACACCGCGTGAGGCAAGCAACCAACTGGTTTTTGGAAAACGTCATAGAAGTTCTCAATGATTTGTCAGTAGTGTTAACTTTGTTCACATGTTCAAAGTTTGTATAGTCAACTTTCAAAATGCCAATTATTTCACACATGTTTTTTTTTCCGATGATTGGGGTTAGGTTGTCAGGGACAACGAGAATATCTGCAGCAAAAGATATATTGTTGAGAGGGTTAGTGAGGGTTTTTCTTACTTTTCCTTTTACCTTGATGGTTTTATTGTTGTATATACGAATGTTTGTTTTACATGGAATAACTTTATCAGATGGTTTGATTAGTTTGCTGGGGATAACGTTGACAGCAGATCTAGAGTCTATTTGAAAATGTGTGATAATGTTGTCCATCGAGAGATCAATAAAATTGGCTTTATTAGAACTGTTGATGGCTAACAAGTGTTCATCAAAGTCTTCAGTTGATTCTTGCATAACATGGGCTCGGTTGCTCCAGCATGACTTGAAATGGTATTTCACGTGACACCTCTGGCATGTTTTGTCATAGGCAGGGCATTGTTCCTTTTTAAAGGGGTGATTTAATGGACAGAATTTGCATTTCTGGCATTGGAATGCACAGAGTTGTAGCTTTAATAGGCACTGGAGCGAGGAGAATAATTGTCCTGTCTCTGCGACACAGAAGGGGTCTAACTTGAGAATGAGAGTAACGAATGTTATTGTTAGTACGATGACTACTAGGATGAGGAAATTGAGGAAGATTTTTCTTGATGCGAGGGGAGTTTTGAGATTTGAGTTGACTCTTACTGGACTCATAGTAGATTGATTGATGTCTCGTACTTGAATTTCACTGGACTCGATTGCTTTGCAGATATGAGTGCATCTTTGCAAGTTTAGCATTCGTTCTTGAAGTAATCGTTTTCTGGTGGCTGAATTTCTAAAGCCAATAACAATTTTGTCCCGGAGAATGGATTCCGCCATGCAAAAGCAAAAGTTGCATGATTTGGCGAGAATTTTCAGATGAGTTATGTATGAGTCAACCGATTCTCCTTCTGCTTGTCTCTTTGGTTAAATTTGTAACGTTCATACGTTTCATTGATCGATCCGACGAAGTGATTATGGAGAAGGTCTAGAATTTCATCGAGAGTAGTAGATTCTTGAATGGAAAATGTATTTATTATTTTTAGAGCTTCATTTCCAATACAGTGAAGAAGCATAGATATTTTAATTTTCTCCTCTTTGTTTTCGAGATCTGTGATAATAGAGTAATTGTCTGATGTTTGACGAAAGAGTTTCCAGTTTTCAAAGGGAGATTCTGTTACATTGAGAGGTTTGGGTGGTCTGATGATAGCTGCAGTAGCAACAGATGAGTTCTACATATTAGGAGCTGTGATTGATGAAGAGGATGCCATAATTGGTATAATACGATAAGTATAAAGGAATGACCATCAAAAATGAAGATATAGAGTGCAGGATCGAATTTAGAGAGATTCTAATATATGGTATCAATTAGTATCGACGAGCAACGGTGAGTTGAGTACAGATATACCAATGAGAGGATCGTTGTGGATCAGGGTAAAGGCGATATTCCAAGATGTCGCACAGCATTGCGGTCAACATAACGGTCACTGACCTACCCGAAGTTTGCAGATTTTACCTGGATTCTATTTATAGAATAGGAGAATAACTTTTACTGATGTCGCATAATTTGTCTTTGTCTTCCTTGTTGACAAAAATTGACGAATGAAAAGTTTTCTTGAATAGCATCGTTTAGAACAGATTCACACTTGTGAAATTAATAAAATACTTATCTTGGTTGCATAATGTAGGAAAAGAATAAAAGCAACGCTGCCACCATGTCACATTATGATGTACACAATAAATAAGTTAACAGGAACACCAGGTATAATAATGCAAACTACGTGTGATAGCCATTGTGAAGAAAAGAACAGGAAGCGGGACGAGAGGGTAGGCGGGGTCACAAATAGAGGCGGTACCATGCACTATGAAAGATGCAAATACTTGATATACAGTTACAACACTTACACTCATAATAATACATTATACAATGCGGGACATCATAGATTAAAGTCTGTCTTCGATAGCTCTTGACACTCATTATATCCTACTACTTAAGGAGAGGGAGCAGAAGGAAACCCGAAAAATGGGATTTCAAATGTATGCCTATACGGCTAGAACAAGGGATTGGCTTTGCAGATGAGCGCTTTACCCACAGTTTAAAGAAATTTAAAGAAAAAGGGTTGATCTTTTTTCTTACAACTTTGTTAACCGTTGACATGTTATCGGTAACTGTCTTGTTGCTTCTGTGAGACTAACTTTAGGCCTCTCTATGAATAAAGTCTCGTCAACTGTCTCTTCAGGAGCAGGATTCTTTCTCTTCTCAACCGAAGCCATTGACATACCCGTTTCAAAGAAAATATGAATTTACCGATTGTGGTCTTTTATTTCTCTCCGAAATATTTCCCGACCTTACATGTCGACTAAGAGTTATAAAACACCACAAAATCCATTTAGCTTTGTCAGCATCACTCGCCGTGTTTGTTAATTATGATCTCACAATGTGTGTTCATGGAAATCTGCATCACCCAATTTGCCCAATTTCAATAATGATGTTATAGTTTTATCATCGCAATACACGTCAATCATTTTGCAATGATACGGTTACCATATAAAACTCAAATAAATTCCCTATACGATGCAACAAACCGTTCGTTTCTATGTCTGATGGTTCGTGAGTTATTCCAATTTGTTATCGCTCATTAATAATAATAAAAAGCATACCCTGTATAATTTATCAAGTTAAATTTTAAACTATATTACCATAATCTGAAGCAGGGTCGGATTAAGCCCTTGTACGAAAACACGCGCGGGCGTTTTTCAATCATCTCTTCTTCTTCTTCTTCTTCAAGTGCCAGGTCTGTTGCAGACATAGGTGGTCATGGATCTCCACTCTTCTCTGTTGTCAGCCTTTCTTATCAGTTCGCTGATGGTGGTCTCTTTCCCGGTCGCAAATTTATTGAGGATATCGGTGTATTTTGTCTGTTGTCTTCCTCTATCCCTCACTTCGCAGATGTTCCCACAGAGAAGTTGTTTCTCCAGTCCATCTGCTCTGTTTACATGTCCAAATTTTTCATTTAATTTAATGGTTTGAAAAACTGTTAAAAATCCCTTCTGTAATAATTAAGCTTCATCTAATCAAAAAAGTCAAATAATTTGTATGAAAACAAAAGAAAATGCCTGGTTGGAGTCAATTTTAATTTTAATTTTTTCTCTAGTTGCATCAATATTTCTATAATTCCTTTTCTCTTGAGATGTTTTCACCTTTCAAAATATATATTTAAGAAAGGGCAATGGCAAATAATGTAATAAATTAGTTTCAATACTGTAATCAGAATGATAATTACTTTGAAAACATGTCAGCGAAGTTATGAATTTAATGAATTACCTCCCTTTGTTGATTGTCAACTTCTAGTTTATCATGAGTTGTATCCCTTTGGCTGGATTTTATCCATAAAACATAATGCCATTATTGCTAGCATGATAGAGATTTATTAGCCCCTGTGCCGAAACATCAATAATGATAAGCAATTATATTTCTGCTTGAAATTTCGTAAGTTCCTTTATTTAAAATAGATCTTTCTTACTGTATTCTCAGTAAGCTTGGAATAAGAACCTTTTCAAATCTGCATCCTCCTCTGTGAGATTTCTTATTAAAAAAGTCCAGAAATTTAAAAGGAGTGAAATTATAAGCCAAAAGAATTTTCAGTATGATTGTTTATTTATGGATAGTTCTTATTTTGTTTATATTATTTTTAATTAATGTCTCTATTTATAGTTTTCTTTTCTTAAAATCGAGCAATGGAATAGATTGTCTATCAATTTAGAATGAATGAAAATTATAGGCAGTAAACGTTTATGACATTGTCAAGGTTGTATGATTTGATTGATCTTTTGGTCATTTATTGAAATTCTCCAGAATGGACTTTACAGCAATGCAAGCATCTTCGTGTATGTGTTTTTCACGACTAAATAAATTTATTCCTGTAGACACCGCACTTTGTCAATATAGGTGAGTATTAAAATTGCATTTTAATCTTGAATATTTTTCTTTTATTTAACATTTAAATTTGATAATAATAACAAATACAATAGATAGTGCAAAGGCAGTATTAAATCACAGAATAATGAGTTCCATATTATATCCATTATGCTTACATATTATGTTGTTTCTTCTTCTTCTTTTAAAATAAACTGACAAAATGAGTATTACTGTCAAGATGCCAGAAAAAGCAAGAATTAAGAGAAGATAAAGAAAAACAAAAAACAAAGAAAATGGAGAAAAAAGAAACTTTAACTCACTGAAGACCGACCAATCCCGAGCTAGGTACTCATGAGTGAAAGAAGGCCTGCTACTAGACTCGGGCTTGCTGAAACATGCGTTTGGGACCAACCTTGATTGCCATGATTATGACTACGACTACATACACTACAGTTTTTAGCTTGCTATTCTGAAAAACATACAAAGCGAGCACAATATTCAACACAGAAAATCAAATTACATGATTATGTCAAACTACATGAACAATATCAAATCTCGCAAGTCATTAGAGTGTATTATCCAAATGGTGCTTTGAACATTTATAAAAAAGGCAAGTCCTAGTGGGTGTGCTTGGCTCAAAAAAGGCTGGTCATAGGGGGTATGCTTGGCTCAAAAAAGCTGGTCCCAGGGGGTGTGCTTGGCTCAAAAAGGCAAGTCCCAGGGGGTGCGCTTGGCTCAAAAAGGCTGGTCCCAGGGGGTGTGCTTGGCTCTAAAAGGCTGGTCATAGGGGGTGTGCTTGGCTCTAAAAGGCTGGTCCCAGGGGGTGTGCTTGGCTCTAAAAGGCTGGTCATAGGGGGTATGCTTGGCTCTAAAAGGCTGGTCATAGGGGGTGTGCTTGGCTCAAAAAGGCTGGTCCTCAGTGAGTTAAGGGAAAGAAGGAGTTTAATGGTCAACCCTCAGTTAGGTCAGAAAGAATAGAATCATCAATCAATGTTGACAACACAAAGATGAGTGCAGGTATCATCAGGTATTCAAGTGAAATTTCTATCACTTATTTTAAATTGTAAAATTGTGAAGCTTTTTTTTATTTTTCAATATAAAGTGGAGTCCACATAGTTTGAACTGGATAATTGAAATTCTTGCATAATTGGAAATTGCATCAAAATGTTTTGTTTGTTTTGTTTGTCATTGGCTTTGTTAAAAAATGACAGTTAATTAGAACTATTCTGGCCTGGTTTGGATAATTCAAAGTTATAAATTGAATTTTCACCGCATTAAGACTATTAAAGAGTCATACCTATCCATCTCCATCTCTAATCCCCTAGCTATAAAAAGGTTGACTTGTTATTAGTATTATAGTACAGTAAAGTAAAGGGCGTTCCCACTAAATGTGCTCAATGCGCTTTACAGAGTTTCCCTGGCTGGCCATTGCAATCCAAAATCCTTCTTAACCACCTGGGGGCATACAGAGGAGCTTCACCCTAGCATACTGACAAGATCTTCCTCTACCTATAGCCTGGTACCCATTTTACACCTGGGTACGGTGAATAAATGCGAGTAAAGAGTCTTTCCCAAGAACTCAACATGGCGTCCAACCAGGATTCGAACCCAGAACCTTTCGATCACCAGCCCAAATCTCTACCACTAGACCATGATGCCATGCAGTAAATCAGCAAAATACCAAGCCTTGCGACCAAGTGGTCAAAAGTCCACCAGTCAGGTGACCTAGGCCCAGCAATATCAATCGAAGACGTGTGACTTGGATTGAAATCATAATTTCAACTCAGAAAAATCCGAGGTACCACCATATCCCAGGGACTTCGAATTAAGCAGGTTTCACCATCTTTACTTTCACATTAAAGTAAGATACCCGTTAATATTCTGGTTTCTCTTAATCATTTACCAAACTTTCACATCACATCATAGTATATCGGGGGTTAAGGGCAATATGTGAACCAATGCCTTATATGGTCAAAAGGTACTTAATATCAACAGGCATACTGAATAACAAAATATTCTTAAAGGGATACATTACATAAGATGATTGGTGTATGAACCATGGTGATGGATGAAGTAGAACATGAGCATTCATAAGACACTGACAACAATCGGTGAAATAATCAATAAACATACTAAATAAATGATATGATATGGCATGGAGATAGTCATCTAAAACAATTTTAAGTGCATTAATTCATTCATCAAAATTATGCATATCCATCAGCAGTTTTCTATCAACGGCAATCGTAGTTTGTGCAAACTCTTTTCAGAGCGAGACAGTATTGGGTCTTCAGAGAAGAGAACCTCCTTCGAGCAGGTGTTT
>JASKDV010217331.1:0-10000 GCA_032466395.1 Aegires albopunctatus | reverse complement strand
ATAATAATAATAATAATAATAATAATAATAATAATAATAATAATAATAATAATAGGCCTCCGTCGGTCAGATCTGACTATGAATGCGGCACGTTGTATTTTCAGGAAGTGTGGTTGCCCAGGCACACTTCCTTTCCCTCAGATCTTGACTTTTCGTGCGTACTCAGAGGAGAGACAGCGTCAATACGTCTGAGTAGGAGAAGTGCAAATGTATGATATATCCGCAAATAAATTTTACGAAGTGTCAGGAACCAATCTAGATTCATTCCTAATCCAAAGTATTTAATTCAAACTATATAAGTCTAAATTTTTAATCTACTCTGAATTTTACATCATGTATATGGCTTTATAAAAGCGCAAATAAGTATATAAAATTATCTCAAACGTATATGCGTTAATCAGGTCCACATATCAGTTGCAGTCGCGAACATACTTTATTACGATTAGCTCCTGCAATAGACTACTGATTTTTCCCCCTTTAAACAATATTGCGTCACATGTTTTCCTCTGTAATTTTGTTCTTCCTTTAAAAGGTTCAGAACTCTCAATAAAATCAATTTTACGCGGATAGATTTGTCCTCAACCTCTTCGTATATTAATAATAGCAAGTTTTCCTCGCCCATCTCGGTAATTGTACGTTAAATAATATTATAACATTTAAAAGAGGCCACCTATTTGACCAGTTGTTGAGCTGTGGCTCTGCCTAAGTGAGTTTTCAATCAACACTGGCCATATTACTATCTATTACACGCTGAAATCAATCTTGTAGGGGACGAAGTTACAACTGATAGCCACTGACATAACTGAGTGAAAAGCGATCTCAACGCACTGCAACGGGCGTCCTTGCTACTTGGGATTTGAACAACACACTAAACAGGACTGATAACGTCTTGGGGACAGGATAAAACCAGATATGATTGAAATGACCAGTCACTATAGATCTAGCTGAATGGAATACCGTACATGAAGGTTGGGAATTAAATTTTGATGAGTCCGGGATTTGATGAGACTCAGTTTCCGTGACAGGGAAGGTGAATTTCATGACAGAAATACTAGTTTGTAGCACAAATTTCCAGAAAGGTGTCGGAAATACATGTATTATCAGTTTGTCTTCCTGTCTAACGTGTACAAATAGCAGCTTAGCCATGCGCACATTTTGGGAGTTGAGAGAAACGTGTTGAATGATATGATCGTTAGAGTCGACACGAATATGGACATAATGTTTTATTATGTTATATGGAATATGAAATGAATATTCTTTTCTATCATTTAGTAAATGTTTGATTATATTATTATGGCCAACGGAAGTGTTGGAGAGTGCTGTTAAAAATATTTTAAAGTCTATATTTCAAAGCTGGTAAAAGTCTCATCCATGTAGTCGTACACAATTTTTCCAAGATACAGTGGGTAGTGGTAGAAATGGGGATTTGGTTTATGGAAGGGGGTGGCAAAGAGAAATGATTATAAGTGTGCTGGAAAAATATCAAGGGATTTAGCTGCATATGCACACCAATTCAGTTTCTTGAGCAGTCCTGCCTCAGTGCGAAGCAGTGCAATAACTACGTTGATCGTTGGTGATTAGTAACATAAAGGGTAATCAGTGTGCATTGCGATTCAAGGCTGCTGGTGGCCCAAGAACTACAATAAGAAGTCGAGGAATTTATCTTGCTCAATACTGCCCCCACCCCCGGTTTTTCCCAGACATACTAATACACATTTACGCGAACATGAATGCATAGGCTTTGGGCTATTAATACTTGGTGGCTGGTTAAATCGGTGTCAATCTGTCATGGCAAAAAATTCAAATTTTGATCATACAAATTGTATCTGATTGTCCAGATCCGTGACACAACTTAAATTGTCCTGTATACGAGTTACCTATACACTGTATATAATTTAATGGTAACGTTTGAGATTGAGATTATTCACCCATTAGTGTACGGTTTTAAGGGCATTCCGTACCATTTTCGAAAAACATCTCTTATAAACGGCGAAAATGTGAATATTATAACAATAAACACGTTTCGCATCTGTAACGATGTTTTTGAATATTGTGCCTCACAAGAGACAATGCCCAACACTTCAGGATATTTATTAACAAAATAAAATAACATTCCTTTTGTCGGTGTCTCGACTATTTAGAATGACTAATGAGCAAAGTTGACAGATGAAAGTACCGTCTCAAGATCTATATATAACTCATGCCCCTGTCGTTAGTGGAGATTCTCTGGCCTTTACCATAAAAGTGTAGCAGAAATGCTTTGGCTGTATTACTCTTTGGGTATTGGTAAAACAAAATCTTCTTTCACTAGCCTTTTTTTGAGAACTTTGAATCAGGCGCTTTGTGGGCATTGGTAAGTAGATGGTATTTGATTTGATATTTATTTTGTGTAGTTATGGATATCAAATGGGGTTTGTTTACTTTTTGTTCCCTGTTTTCTCATCTTTACGTTTCTCCATTAGGTTGTATTAGAACCAATGATTCGTGTGTTTTTTTGCTCGTGAATTATCGTTTGTTTGGGGTTTTTTTCTGCAACTAGATGATCCGTTACAGTTTTTGCTTGAAAAGAAAGGTGAAGATCAATACTCTACATTTAAATCATGACAAGCTGAACTCCAGTTGCACGAATGTATTTGAACTTGATAATAGAAATGTAAATCTAATTTGTAAATAAGGAAGGGAGAAGAAAGTAGTATGATGAATAGGCGGGGAAAATGTTTTTTTATAATTTTCTACTTAGCTACTGTGATCTGATATTGAAAGATGATTATTCAAACTTAGAACTTATAATCGAAATTATTTTTTTTTATTAAAAATATAGCAATGCCAAAATAAGAAGTGGCCGGTTATGCCAGAATTTAAAAAGAAAGAATATAATAATTCAATTGTTTTTAAAAATAAAAAATCTACCAAATTGGAAGGCGAACCCACAACGTTCATTTCAAAGTCCATCGCCTTATCCACTCGGCCATGTCATGATATTAAAGGCGCAAAGAATAATTATACTTTCATGCACAGCATGTCGTCAATTGAATCGTTAACAAAAATGCTGTAATAGGTGCACAAAATCCATGTGATCTCTAATAATAAATTGTGGTCCTAAACATACTCGGGACATACACGAATGATCATGGAAAGTTTCAACTTAAAGCATTAAGTGGTTTAGACTTCTATTCTGACTGGAGGGGGTTGTGTTTTACGATATTTCGCTAAATAATATATAGAGATAATAATAATATTTTATAGTTATAGATTTAGATTTAGATGTACAATGTATTTCAATTCTCTAGAGTTTATCGAAAGTTATTGGTAAGAGAAATATCTGTGAAACATCACTTCTGAAATTCAAGTGTTACAGAAATGGCTGTTATCATGGGATGTATCAATTAATTTATCAGACACACAGCTTAGTTGTTTCGAGAGTAGAGATCAAAAAGCGAAAGCACCAGAGGGCTCTCTGTTTGTATACTACGTTGGCTGTTGTTTCCTGTTCACTGTAAATATACTCTTGAACACCCAACTTGATATGCTTTAATTATAGATTGATTTAGATCTATCTCTGTATAGCTTCATATGATAATGAAGAGAGGGCTTAATAAGGGAAGAACTTTTCACTATAAGGTACGCTTTCTCGAGAATTGTAAGAAAAATGGAAATCCCCGCTTAGGCATTAAAGAAGGCTTAAATTTGCCCACAAGGAAACGGGTTAAACACATTATATCAGCTAGATCTAAATGACTAAAAATGGCTTGTTTAAGTTGGTGAAATAAAGGAAATAAAATGGTTCGTCATTAGTCAAGAAATGACTTAGCTGGAAAACAATTATCTCTATCTTGCACAACTTTGAATTGCTTCCCACCTTTGGTGTAAGTTTTATAAATCAGACCTTTCTGGTATAGTCTGTGGGATTGACGCAGACAGACTGACATGCATACATATTCACCCTACCTTTTAAATTGATAGATAATTAAGGCAACTTTATGTTTGAGTTATGATCTAAGAAACAAGCGTCCACATTACATTTAAGTGCTCAAGATCAGGTCAATATCAAACTTTGACTAAATGTATACATAACTATAAGTATTAAGACTAAGGTAATTATTATAGAGCTTACTGGGTTTAACTTATTCTTCTTATAATACTTATCTTTCTCAGCAAGTAATGAGTTCTGTAAATAATAATGGAAAAACGATAGTGTCTTCAACCAAATTGGTTCAAAACTATTGGAGCTGAAGGGTAATTTTAGCTTTATAGCTAATAGATGACGATGAAAAGTTTAACAAATGCTTGAAAATATACATATTATGATTTCGCAGTATACTATTGACTGTTCGCAAATAACGAACACTCAATGTTCAAATGGTAAAAAAAAAAAAAACACATGATTTTTCAGCGCATTGCATCAATATTTCACCATATTCCCACTTGCATCCCACACATTATTTTGTGGTGGACTGTGACCCCATTTCAATCTTCACCTCGGGCAGTTTGTCACTCATTACACACAGAAAGTCTTGCTAGCGGTCTCTCTTAAAATGTGTTTATTTTGCAATCGGTCTATCTTCTTGTTGATTTTTTTTTATCCCCACTAATTCATATCATTAAAACCTTATAACATTGACTCCTTAATATAACTACAAATTAACTATCTAGCAAACCAACAGGGCAAGCAGAGCAAAACGACCGATTTCTCTTCTCAGTATGTACAAAAACAATATGAATATTCCAAAGAGATGTTTGGAATTGGGAGCCTTCTTTACGAAAAGTGAACGTTAGAACACAGAGCGAATGAAATTTTAAGTCTCTCGTTTAATTTTTCTGATATGATGTCATATACTGACGCTATTTCAGACGTTCGCCGAGACGTAATATTTTTAACTGAAAAAACTTTCGGGCAGTTTAATGTAATGAAAATCCCCATTTTTCGATGAAGTTTACATTCATCGTTTAACTCTCTTACTCTAGGCTTTCGTGTCTTTTTTTCTTTCCCATTTTGTCTCATTCAACAGAAAATAATGTAATGAATGAAGCGAAATGAATGCGTTGACATAGATGTCGTTAATAGAGATAACTTCTCGACTGTGTCAAAATGTCATGCCTGAATACATATGACGTATCTACTGATTTGACCTTTTGACTTCGAACCGGACGTAAAATCCAACTTTGAAGGCGTTTGTCGCACGTCCACGTGGGAGCTCTAGTGCTCTAGGTTCGAGGATTTGACTGCGCCATGGTCGGATCTCAGTATTATCAATGGCGGACGCTACCTATTACAATACGGTGCGATGCTGATATGTCCAAAGTCAGTTGGCCTACACTATTTTGGTGTTACTAATTTCATCATTAACGACTGTTGCCAACTAAATTTCTGAAGGCCGCAATCGCCCTTGGTGAAAGTTACATTAAAGAACATGTCTCATAAGGCTCTTTTAATATTGAAAGACCGTACAAATGTTTGAAAAGCAAGCTTATTATGAAATATAAACATGTACTTAGAATGATATCAACCACGAGTAAAAAAAAAAAATAATTAAAAATAAAGGTATTGTAAACGGTTTTTGTTTTGTTTTGTTTTGTTTTGTTCTTCAGAACTAAGCAAAGGCTCGGACTTGAGCACGTGGTTTCATTACGATTTGCCATATTTTACACGAATAATGCTTTTTATCGAAAAGTAGCGGTTAGTGCAGAGGCAGAAATGCTTCTTCGTTAGTATATTTGTATTGTTTGCAATTCCCTCGCATCAATTATTTCATTAAATTTTGGCGATGGCAGAAACATTTCGTTATATTTTACAATGACTAGTATATCTTTTACTTTTCAATTTGCCATGATTTTGAATGGACCTATTTCGTTTAAAAAACCATTCAAATTGCTTACATAATATAATATTATTACAAATTATGTTGTTTAATTGAAAATGTAAGCCCATCTATAAGACTTGCATTCGGGCCTTATCCCATTCCCCAAGATAAGATTCATCTATTTTACTACACATTTGAAAAATAAGAGAGAAAAAGAGACAACGAGAAGATAAAGAAGAAAAAAAAATAGAGGGAATTTCAAACGGTACAGCGAAATGGACGAAAAATCCTAGTATCCCCTCCATCACTAATCACGTGATCAGAGCCCACCAGCGACGAATGACATATCTTTAATAATGATCATCATTATGACATGTCTTTCTATACCGTCATATTGGCCCAAAGATGTTTTTTATTTTTTTTTTAACACAGTGTTATAGGAGCGTTCCATCATGTCTGCTTGTGTAGCATACTTTTACCTGGTGAAGTCATCTCGACTCATCGCCTCCACACAAAACTATCCTTGACGACATGCTGACTAAGTACGTTAACTCTGTTTGTCTATCTGTTTGTCTGTCTGATTCATTTTTCGTTCTGTCTATCAGCTTTCTCTCTCTCTCTCTCTCTCTCTCTCTCTCTCTCTCTCTCTCTCTCTCTCTCTCTCTCTCTCTCTCTCTCTCTCTGAGGTTTTCTAAAAAAATTTATTTATCTACCTCTTTCACTCTTACACACACACATATTTGCATTCACAACACCCACGAACACACATGTAATCCTAACTAAGCAATTACGATAATAACTACCGCGACAAACCTTATTATCTGTTCATCCTCTATATCATCATATTATCTTTTTTTCAATCTATCACTTTGATCCTTCTATTCATCCATCATTAATATATATATATATATATATATATATATATATATATATATCCGTAGCATTCTATCTATTTATCTACCTTCTTATCTTTCTGGCTGTCTGCCCATCGATCTATTCATCTATCTGTCCATCTATCTGTCTATCTAATTATCGATCAATCTATCTATCTTACAATTAATCAACAAAGAGAACTGTTGTTCGTCTGTCTCTCTATCTATCTACATAATATATTCCATCTATTCTCGGCCGTTATGTCAGTATTAAATAAAGTGCATCAGAATAAAATAACTGTAAACACTGGCATACCTACTAAGCTTCATTTGTCACTTTAATACGGCTGGGAATGGGGGAAAAGAGGAGTTGGGGTGGGTAGATAGCACAGTGTTGCTTAACCACACTACAACACCGGACCCAATATTCATGGGCTGAGAATAGGTATTAACAGTGGTTGCCACTTAACTTTGCAACATCACAACAACCATTCATCCATATATCCATCTACCCAATTATCAATCTATCCCTTTATCTCTGTTGTTATACCCCTCTCTCCTCCTCCTCTTAAACGCTAGGTCTAACACTCATTCGTACATTAACACAAGAAAGTACCTGTAATAAAATCTATATTAATAAATTCAATGTACAATTTAGTATCCTCTAAAAGAGCGAAGGATGAAATAAACCAATCGGACGTTTTTGAGTAGTATGTCATCGTATTTTAAGTACTGCGCGTTTCCTACACAGATCTAATTAAACACTATCCAAAAGTCCAAAATTTAACTTACTGCTGTTACAAACCTGACCATCCCACTCTTTTGGTCAGGATTTGACTGTTACAAGCTCCTAAACTGCTGAAGACTGTTAGACTGTGGACTTGCATTAGGCCAATATTTGGTTGTACTTTGTGCATGCTTCATACTTCATTCACTAGGTAAAGGGGTATAGCAGATGAGCGTCATCGCTAACACGCCTGCTATAGCATGCCTCATTTTGTCTTTAGACCTTCTTATTAGATAAGGTCATTATGTGGTAGTCCTAATCTTACTTGAGTGTTATTATTATAGCTTAAGTTTTACTTCTTATTTTTTATATTCATCTTGTGTTTCAGTTATGGGAAGAGCGTTGATGTCATGCATAAGGTAGGTGTTTGAAATGTTTACGTTCATATTTATTTTTAAAGGCAAATTTCGACTGTGCACGTTACTTTTTAAAAATTAATTATTAGATCTTTTTTGTTTTGGCTATTATTGTCATTCTCTCGCCTGTGTGCTGTGTTGCACATTGTTTTATAGATTAGGTCAAGTTATCGGTTTCCGATTTTAATCAATAGCTAAGGTTCGTAGGCAAGCTTAGTGATTACACTATTTCAATTACATATCACGTATTATATGAGCTCAATTTGTCGCAGCATTCGTTACCTGTTTGTGTGTGTTAATGTAGTTTCATACTTACGTTTATCTGAGCATTTGTATTTATTATGAATTTATGTTTTTATGCACCTAAAAATATGTTGTGTATGTATGTTGGTTATAGCGTATGTTTAAATCACCTCAGTAGATGGCTTTATAAGATTAGTGTTGGATGGACGCTTGTATTCTGCTGTATGTGAAACTAGTATTACGCTTCATTGTCCTAAAAATGCCCTTTATCATCATTTTTTGTTTTTATTGGTATTATCATCATCATCGTCGTATTCGTCGTCATTATTATTATTATTATTATTATTATTATTATTATTATTATTATTATTATTATTATTATTATTATATCTGCCATTATGATAATTGAATAATTATCTTTATGAAAGATACACTAAATATCGAGGCTTTAAATTCATTTTTAGTTTTTTTAATGATATGGCTCTTTTTCCTTCTCATATCATAGCTTACGATATAACGGCTTGAATTTCTTATTTGTTCTTTGTCTGAAAATAAGTACTCCTGAATTAATTTGACTTACTAATCGGCCTTCCAATCCATCATCAATATCACATAATGTTTCTCAATATCCCTCTTATGATTTCGCTAAAGATCAGACCTGCCAACTGTTCCTAAGATACAGGAATTGTTCCTCTTTCAACAATGTTTCCGGCAATTCAGGCCTTTCCTTTCAACGTTGATATATTTATAGATATGACATAAAACTAGTTGTATGAAATGTGCAAAACGTATTAGCCATATTATAGAATAAGAAATATGGGAAATGGATTATTCCTACCGTCCAATAGCTCAAAGGGCTAAAAATCTTAGAATTTTTTATAGAAAGCTTTATGAATAAGTGATAATAGAGGACCTACTGGATTTATATATCTTTGAATCTAGTTAAAAGGTTCCAGGGAGCAATACTCAGAGCCCTTTGACAACCCTGAGATTAGTTATTTCTGCTCTAATGATAATCAAGATGTATATATATATATATATATATATATATATATATATATAGAGAGAGAGAGAGAGAGAAGGGGGGGGGGAGAGAGAGAGAGAGAGAGGAGAAGAAGAAGAAGAAGGTGGTTTTAAACCAAACGCAGTGTCCCCACTAAGATTGACATGTAGTTGGCATATCTTCTCTAAGCTTCTACTTTACCATCCTAGTAAAGTTTTTAAGTTATTACCTGGTTCAAGGCATCACTCACACACCCATCTTCCTCAAATAATTCCCCCTTGTGGTGGCATTCAAACATGTTCACAGTCGCTGCAAAATGGCTCAATTTTCTTTATTTTTTTAAGCTCTCATCCAATCGAAAAGAAATGCGGCCTGCTTTCAATGTTTGTCAATGCTCGTTGTATCCTCCTTTAAGTACCCACTTTTAGGCTGAGATGTTCGACATTTAGAAGATGTCACACCATCCAAAAGTGAGAGTGAATGCAGTAGGGGGTTCATTTACTTTCATCTACCTATCTTATTATGGATCTTTCTTCTTTTTCTTTTTTTTTTTCTTTTTTTCTCTCTTTATTTTTTTCCAACATCTTATTCTGAAAATCTTTGAAGGGAGGAGACTTTAACGCTCATTTGTATATTGCGCATGTACATGATTTTCTGATATAATGTGTGAAATTATTGTTATGCCTACCATGTGATTTTTAAGAATTATGTAAGTAACAAATAAATGAGAGAGAGAGGGAGAGAGAGAGAGAGAGAGAGAGAGAGAGAGAGAGAGAGAGAAGAAGAAGAAGAAGAAAGAGCGGAGGAAAGGAAAGAGAGAGGGAGAGTGGGAGAAAGAGAGAGCTAGAGAGAGCTAGTTTGAGAGAGAGAGAGAGAGAAAGCGAGAGAGAGAGAGAGAGAGAGAGAGAGAGAGAGAGAGAGAGAGAGAGAGAGAGAGA
>JASKDV010217320.1:0-10000 GCA_032466395.1 Aegires albopunctatus | reverse complement strand
CCGGGGTCCACCTATCCAAAAACCTAGTTTTTAGCTAGGTACACCCCGGGGTCCACCTATCCAAAAACCTAGTTTTTGGCTAGGTACACCCCGGGGTCCTCCTATCCAAAAACCTAGTTTTTGGCTAGGTACACCCCGGGGTCCACCTATCCTCTACCTTAGATTATCGTCATATTGGAATCATGTGAGGGTCAAATATTGTCACTGGTTTGAATTTCGTATCCATGGCAGTTAAACTTTTTCATTAATTTCGTATTTTGATGGGACATTCTGCCTTATGAGATTTTTCTCCAGGTCTAATTTGAAAATGGATCATTCATTAACTTTCCATCTTTATTGTTTAATATGAACTATGTTAGATTTGCAACAATCACATTATAAGTAGACAACAAAAGACAATAATTAGTTTTAAACTCTGTGAGTGTTAAGAAATATCAAGTGACAAGAAAGATGATGCCAAATACAATAACTCACTACATTCCCCCTTATTATTACCCATAGAAAATTATCAAAACTCGACAAATCGTATGAAGAAAAGAAGATTGTCTGAAGGAAAACTCCTAATATTCATTTATATTGTCAAAGTTTTGAATTACTTGAACTTTGGGTGTAAAAGGAGCAAAAACAAACAAATTATGAAGGATTACGTATTCCCTCTTCTTAACCCTATAGTCAATTATAGGTAATTAGCAAACTGTAAGTGTAAGTTATAGTATACGACATTAAAACAGCATGATGACCTTACAATAATTGATTATTTTTTTCCTCTGGCCATTGTGACAATAAATAGTAGCATTAACATTATACTGTTGCACTGCAATTTTGTGCCTTTTGGATAGAGAGAAAGTGTGAAAAGTAAGAGAGAATGCGAGTGTAAGCATTTGTGAGTTAGCACACGTTTAATGGCAGACGCGTGCGTGAATTTGTGTGTTTGTTTTCACTTCTAAAAATGTTATTGGAGGAGAAAGATGGGGAAGTGGTGGTTTATTAGCTATGATAAGGTATTTAAAGCACTAAAATTAGACCTGCGTTGTGAAAACTGAAAATAGAAAAAATCAGGCGACCAAACTTCGCAATATAGTTTTACAAATGAATTTTTTACACATTTTATGATGAACAATCATAATTTTGAAAAATTTGAGTAGATTTAGACTTAATTTACTCACACATGATGTTTGATAGAAATACCAAAAATAAGGCTTTAAAAAGAATGTCAAGCAGCTTTTTTTATCCGTCGATATCACTATTTATACATTGTAGATGGACTCGAGAGGGTTTTAATGCAAATGTTTACAAACATCTTACTCACAGAATAGTCACACTCACAAACAAAAACTTGTACATGATACAGCCCATTCGGAATCCATGACGCATACACACTATAGTTAGCTTTTAACCATCTCACCAAAAATATTACCGGTACATAAAAGTTTCTGTATTTCTTTGTTTCCTTTATTGTTTCCTGTGTTCAAAGTGTTGGATAAATGTAATACAGATAATCATCCTTTAATAATATTAATATCATCGTTAATTATGCGCGACATGGAGTGATACATGAGTCTTTCCATTAAATATAATCACATAAGGATGTAATGCTGTACAAAATCAAGATAAAATGGAGGATTTTGCACCCACTGACTGACCTTGCTTAAATAAAAAGCCATTGTATTTGTATGGCTTACAGCGGTGCCATGGAAATAATTTTTGCCGAGTCTATTATTATGTATATTGTCCTTGTGTCATATAAATTTGAACATATTTTAAGGGTGCACTTTTGTTTTATATGTCATTTAATTACGTCATTTGCTTATTACAATGTCATAAAAAAGGGTCTAATTCTAATTGTTCTAATTGTTAGAACTATATCGGCAAATCTATAAAAGCTACAATGCTAGTTTTTTCGAAGTATTAAAATTCAGCTCAACTTCTTCTTAAGTTGAAAAAATTATTTGCTTTTATCTATAAATACTATTGCAAAGTACTCAAAACATGACCAATTAATCAGAATTAACGCGACGGCTGTCGACAGACAGAGACCCGCAGTTATTGCCATTACGGTTGACTGCGCTCGACGTCAAGGAACAGCAACTAAAATTGCGGTGATTTGACACCGTGATGTAGGTATGTATTAAATTGAGGATAATATAATAAAAAAATGTTGAAAAATGAAATAATTAACATTGAAAAAGTCACGTTTCGGGGCTTTATAAACAAAGCGTAAAAACATGAATACTAGAAAACCCCATGACCCTTATATACTTATAGTTATAGGGTAATTTTGCCTTAATGAAAATGCAGCTCCGCCTTAGTGCCCGATTATGCTGATTCCCGACCACCGGGCACTCAGGCAAAAACTACTGTATTATATTATTATCATGATTATTATTATTATTATTATTATCATGATTATTATTATATTATTATTATTGTTATCATTAGTATTATATTATTAGTACATGTATTAATATTATCAATATTATTCAATAATATGGATTGTTCTTCATGTGCAGATTTAACCAAATCAAACCTTTTCTACAACACAGAAACTGATATGGAGTTCCTTATTTAAATGGTAAACCATTGATGGGCAACTAAATTATCACTCAAATTAGAATGGTAAACCATTGGTGGGCAACTAAATTATCACTCAAATTAGAACATTTGTCCTATGGAGATAGATTTCGATCTTTGAAACTTTTAAGTTTAAGGTATAGGACTTACTTGAACTTGAATTGTAAAGATTTTGATTAGGACATGGCTTAGACAACATAGATTGCAGTCATTTTTTAAATATACTTATACTTCTATGACATTTTGATATACTAATGATAATATCAAGAGTTTTTTCAACGGCCTTTGGACATCAAATTGGCAAATTTTATCATTCTGTGCACTGTAAAAGCGTGACACAATCTTCAATTCCCAACAATATTTCTGACTACCGGTATGCAAATAGTGTTCAGTTTGCCATTGATAAGAAACTTCATTATTCGAAATATGGATTTGATAAGTAAACTTTGTAGATGTTTTGTAATTTTTTCACTTGATATGATCACATGTGTGACCTGTTTCTTCTAAATGGAACATATGTTGCGCGGGACGTTTTTAACTAGAGTCGTTAAAGTAAATAAATAATTTTCATCAAATCTGTGATTTTGGTTGTTTCCAAATAATCAACTCTTTACCTTTCATAAAATAAATACGTTATTAGTGAAATTAATATGATGAATGATTAAAAAAATGCAATTTTCTGAACCCATGGTTCATCCAAATTAATTACGGAAAACCAAATTTTCGACAACTTTGGAGTCAATTTAGAGAGTTCAATTCCCAGGTGGACCGCTAAGGTATCAATAGAAGGCTAAGATCCACCCCTTTTTTACCAATAAGCCACTTGGAACCTGAATTGACACATCCGGTTATAGGATTGACACGCATGAGTGGAGAGTTGATCAAATTGATAAATTTGAATAGCTTCGGTCTTTACATGTGGGCGGGATCTTTCAATAGGAGCAAGGCCACGCTGTGTTATATAGCACAGAAAAGTACACCAGATAGCTCAGTATCATATATAAAATATAGAAATACTTAGATCAATATAAATTGGACCACATATATAATTTATATATAATATTGTATTCTCAATTCTCCAGGGCTAAACTTTGCCACTGATCTTTAGTGCACAAGATAAAAAATAATACAAACCATTGTAAATGAAATAACATGATGGAAATATGTATGTTAAACTTACTTTTTAATATATTTTTTTTTCCATCTCACAATTTCTGCCCAATTCTGTCTATATTATATGTCAGCAGTATAAAGGGGGGTAATTCAGAATTGAAAGATATTTGGTATGCTTGAGTTATTTTGGTACTTCTAGAAAGCAAGTGACCTCGATAGTCTAGCAATGCATACAAATAGGGGTTGGCCACCAGGTATATAATCATATATATGCCGCCCTCCCTCCCTCCCCAGCAAAATCTCCCCCCTCCTCTGATGGGACAAAAGAGCCTAACATTAACAGACAGAAGAGGCGACTGAAGATCAACTGCGAGCTTCTTCTCCCATCTGTTCACCCTCAATGTTGACACTTAAATCTAATACAAGATAAAAATGCAATTTATACATCTGCTCTGCCTAAAGCAACCATAAAAATCAATAAATTAAAAAAATAAACAATGTCAAATTAATCCTCAAAACATTTATAATATTAACACATGTAATCAAGCACTTAGTTAAAACAAATGTTAGTGTTAGTGGTAGAGTTGATTGAATTAATCTGAAAAATCATTTGGAATGGATAAATATGTGTGGGAGCACTGGAAAACCCTTCACATCCACCCAAAAATGAAAAGTTATAACTTTAATAAAATAATTGATCCTGAATTTTTCATCTTTTCTGATTCTGAGCATTTTGCCTGAATATCTTCACTTAATATGGTTAAAATGATATGGGAATTTTAGTGCACCTAGGTAGTAGCAAATCTAAATTTTTAGAAAATTAAGTCAAAAGTTTAAAAAAAAATAAAAAATTAAACCTTTTTAAAAAGGTTGTTATTGTGATAAATCTGCTAACAAGATCAAGATTAATAAATTGGACTATCAGATTCTGTTAAAACCAAAATTTGTCATATTTTGACATTGAAAGAGCCTCATGAAATGTAGCTTTTACCAGATGTGACGGGTTTTCCTGTGTGCCTGCACATATAAATAATATAATGGTCAGGATGAGTTACACTATGTTACAGTGAAATAGGCTTAATTTCAATTCCTTGGGATATATGGTGATGACTTCAAATGATCATATTTCGAATTATGATTTCAATCAGAGGGAAATAACTTGGGTAACAATTTAGGTCAAGTGTCACCAAGTCGCTAGTCTTCAATTAATATTATGGACCTAGGCCACCTGGATGGTGGAATTTTGACCGCTAAGTTGCAAGGTTTGTTGTTTTACTGATTTTCTATAATAATATATATTGTTATTAATAACAAGTCAGCCTTTTATTACAATGACTAGGGCCCCAATTTGGGATGGAGTAAAGTTGATGGATGGTCAAGACGCTCTTTACCTGTTAGCATTATCAATAAATTCTGAAGGTAGCTGACAACGTCGACGTTCAGATCATTTTTTGCCATCTCTATCTCTTTAACAGTCATTAATATTGTGATAATTTAAATTATGACTTTGACTTATAATCCAAATCTGGCCAGAAATAATTCGAATTAATAAAGATTTTTTAACACAGCCAAAGAAGAAAAACAACCTAGACTTCAAGGTAACTTCGAATTATTCAAGAATTTGAATTATTAAGAGTTTGAATTATGTGGACTCCACTGTACATTGTATTATTGTTGCGTTATATCAATCATCAGCCTAAAAAAAGAAGACAAAATACAGACCTCTTTTTAAGGGTTTAATCCAAGCGGGGGCAAAATACATAAAATCTTATAAAAAAGCGGAGGGAGCAAAATAAGAATATGGGTATGTTGGTTTTGAAACAGAAGCTACTGTTTGCTTTATGTTTGTGAACTGGTTCAATGTAATTTTATAAATTTGTTCACTATTTTAATAATGAGAAATGCCGTTTCTTCAAAAGCTATTGTAAAAAGTAAAAAATTATTTTTAGTTTTAGCTCTATAATTTACTACATGTACCGGTATTCATTAGTATTACATTTCCATTCTAGTAGGGTTTGTAACCAAGGGAATTAATTAATTAAATTCATGTTACTCGATTTTTCACTTAAGTCGACCTTTTAAAAGCAGTGTTCACTGAATATAGGTTGACCAAAAATACCAAAGCTGAAAGATAAAAAATATTTACAACCATACCATAACTGATCAGAAATAGAATAAAGTATTGGTAACCAAAGAGATGTTCATGGCATAGGCAAACTGAACTGTACAATTTAGTTTAGAAATTTGCAAGGGAAAATCAAAGAGTAAATTTTTTATAACCTTGATAAAAATGAATGCAATATGATTTTCCACTCATCTCAACATATATAAGAGAGAGGAATGAAAAAGAATAATATATACATGTAGGGCCAAGTTCTATTTACAAATATAGACCTAGTTGCAATGTTTACATTGGACAAGATTGGAGATGAGGGACTAAAACTAAAATAAATGCAAGTCTAACATGAGCATTTGATAGTACTGAATAATGTTTGTGTGTTGTATGATATCAATGAAAAAATGCATGTTAAATTGGACCTTTATACATAATACATAAATTGTATTAACAAATGTAAAGTTGCAGTATATTGATACAACTTATCCCTCGGGACTATTTGTGCATAATATAAGATATATGCATGTACACTATATATAAAAATATCTTTGTAATTAAGGATTCTAATTTCAGAACAAATTTCTAAAATGTTTCATGAAAACTAAATTAATGCATTGCACTGTACTCTACTATGGCTGTTAGTAGTGTTTGTTAGTTAGTTAGTTATTTGGAGTTTAAGGGCTCAGTAAGGTTATCTCAGAGCCCATGAAAAAGTAAGATGATAAGCTAGTGAAAAGATAAAAGCAGAAGTAGAAGAAAAAGATTTATGAAGAGGGAAAAAAGTCGCCAAGGAGGAAAAGAAGCACTTCAAATAATAAGTACAATACATATGATAATAAAGATAACTAAATGAAGAGATGATTTACAGAAAAATAAAACATCATCTCTCAAAAACAAAATACCTATAATGATGGTCATCAAGCCCCAGGATTTTCCTAACATCTATATATATCACAATCTTTGATAACATAAAGATTTGAATTGAATTTTTTTCTTTTTTAAAGCAAATAAAAACTGATCCTGAGATGGAAGTCATTCTTTGAACAACCAGTCGATTTTGTTTCGTTTTGTTTAGCTGTTGCTCCTTTCTCCATTTTATGGGTGACAGTGATGGCAAACAGTAATGGGTTCAAAGTAAGCTTTGTAAAATTGAAAAAGTGTAGCATAAAAGATTATTTTGATTTTCAAGTAAAGTAATTCAAAAAATCATACTTCTACACCATTTGCATCCACTTCATAGCTATGTGCACACAGCATTTACTGTATGATAACAATTTATAGCCCTGGCCGACAGTAATACAGGAATATGGGGACTTCAATGGCCTAGTGGTTAACACAGTTCAAATACTAGACCTGCTGGGTCTTGGTGGGATCCTATCCTGTTAGACATAATTTTTCTCAATAACCACTGGTCATTGGCAGTGTGTCCTTAGGTAAGACACTTTGTCCCATCTACCTCAATTGACTCATATGTGAATGAGTACCTGGCTGTTAAGACAGTGTTGCCCGAGTCCAAAAATTGTATAAGCGCCTAAGAGGCTGTTGGTCTTGTCATATAGGTTCCATGTTGCTGTCAGCCAGGAGAAATAAAAAAGTCATTGTAAAAGTGCTTAGAGGCTAAGGTTTCTTGGCAATAAGTACTTAATAAGTGCACTTTTAACTTAATTCAGATGAGAAGACTGTTAGACATGGATATCATTTTACGACAATGTCTATATAGTCAGATGGTAGTCAATTCACACTTAGGCCAATGAGGTAAAGAGGACAAAGTGCCTTACCTAAGACAATTCATCACTAACCTGTGGTTATAGGAAGAGGGTGCCATTAGCACCAATTCCATCATGTTACTCTTACAACTGGTGCCGGTGGTAAAAGCGACCTAACTCTTTAATAGTTGTTTTCTAAAGATTACAGTTCTTCTGAATCAAGTTTGATTTCCATAATATAATAATATGGATAGAAAAAAGGAGCTGGTTTCTAAATATTGAGCTCATGGTATTGTAGATTCTGGCACACTCTAATAAGTCCTATTATATCTTTGCTGTTTGATCTTAAATTCTGGTTTGTTTCATAATTTTCAAGAAGCTAACACAATTCACTCTCGTATCGTTGCAGGTGTAATAATTAAAGTAGCGGTGTTGAGGATTCAAATCATTTCATCTCCTAAAATATTTGATCAAGAACAACAAAAGATAAATCAAAATCATCGTCAGTCTCTCTGAAACTTCTTAGACATGTGTATAACTCAGTTTTCACTTGTCTTTGAATATCTCCCATGATTTTCATATATCTTTTCACTGCTCTTTCAGCACCCTTGATGTTGATAAGGATTTTCCCTTGTTTTCTTTGTGCTATTGATTCAACTAATCGAAAGGTCTCCTCTATTTCTTCTTTATGATGAAACATTAAAAAATTATAATAAAAGTCTGAGAATTCAAGAGATGCTTTTATTATTTTCTCCTCCTTCTTGTTAACTGTTATTGATTCTGCAATTTCCTTCAGGTCTTCTTCGCTCAATTTTGGTATTCTTGATGAGAAAAATTTCCTATTGCCAGCAATTGTCATCTTCATGGAATTGGAAGAAACTTCAACTAAATCAGCCTTCCCAAAGCTGGCAGTTGAAGGATTTGCTTCATCACTCAACATTTCATTTGATGCCACTTCTTGTTCATATTTTATCTTTATACGCATTGTCTCAGTCTTAAATTCTTCGATTTTCTTCTCTTCAAAACCATAAACATGCCAACAGTCGCGGTCACAACTCCATTTGACATTAAATTGATCTGAATTCAAGTTATCCGCAGCAAACTGACTGGTCAAAAATTCCTGCAAGTCTATTGATGCTGGTTGTTGCTTATGAATGATTTTTGATCTCAAGATTTCTAATTCATTCAAAACTTGGTCGATATTTTCACTTTCGATGTTAAGCACTTCTTTATCATCGTCATATTGTAATTTACCCTTATCAATATATATCTGTGATTTCAATAATCCCCATTCTATTTCACGTAACGAACACTGACCACTTGAAATCATTTGAACATTTGCTTTCCTATTATCTATGGACTCAGAACCAAGATTATGAACATGATCAAGTTGGAGATCAGCAGACAAATTTGATTTAAATGTCAAACCATCTCCATCAGAAGGATTCTTTAGATCCATCATTTTTCTTACATCTGACTCTAAAACTGATGTCTGATCATCACAACCTTGGTTTTCCCCTTCATTTGTTTTACTGTCCCTCTTGGTATCATCAACCTGACTCGATGTGACAACAACTGAATCTTTATCATCTTGAAATGTTTTTTCCTCTTCTTCCTCTTCGACTGCTTCACAGGCTTTCTCATCGCTGTCCATCTGATGAGATTGGGAATGTCCTAATTTCTCATTACCAAATTTTCTTTGTGCTTTCTCATCTTTTCCTCGGTGTATCTCATCAAAATTTACCTGAACAGCTTTTGATGCCATGGAAATTTGGTCTTTGTTTCTTTTTTTTTCACTCCCCAATTTACTATGTACTCCATCAGTTGATTGCTGATTTTGATCTTTGCTGGAAATGGCACTAGTTCGTCCTTTAAGTTGCATGTCATACAAGAATTTGTTGTCAATGCTACCATGGACAATAGGGTCATAGCTTTGGATTTCAACCTCAAATTCATTTTCTTCTTCTTGTAAAATCACATTATGTGTCTTGCATTTGAGCATTTCCTGCATAACTGAAAGTAAAAAAAGAAATCAAAACAAATGGTAATTATTTTTTTTTAAAACGAGCCAAAAAAGAAAAAGAAAACAAAAAGGAAACAAATCAAAAATGGTTCATTGAAAACATTGTGTCTCTTTGTTAGCCTTCTCTGATGAATTGTGAAAAAGCAAGATTACTTTTCTAAGTAATGGAGTCTAAAAAGGATAGGGTGCAGAAGGAAACCCGAAAATTTGGATTTCAAATTCAAGCCTGCACAGGTTTGAACCAGGGACCTTTGGCTTGGTAGGAAAGCACCTTAACCACTGAGCTATCTGCTCACTTGTCTTTAACTTAACAGGTAAAAGACATTCAAAAAGAAAATAACATACAGTCTGCCCTCTCTAATACGAACACCTTCATTCCCAGCAATTTGTTTGCATTACAGAATTTTCCGGATTAGGGAACATTAAGAAATAATAAGAAAAACATTTGTTCCCAGAAAATGGTTCGGATTA
>JASKDV010217309.1:0-10001 GCA_032466395.1 Aegires albopunctatus | reverse complement strand
TCTATTGTTATCACCTTGTGTTGCCATGTAATCCAAGTCAAATTTCCTTTTTGGATAATAAAGTTTATCTTATCTTACCTAAACAATAAAGATATATGAAAGCAGGCCTACCAGAAGGTCATCTCCTAGACGAATATCACATGAAAAGAGGCGATGTTCATTGGTGTCAAAGTGATCTGTTTTTATCTCTGATTTTATTAGCTTCCTTGAGCTCATGCCTTTGTTGAGTAGAAAGTCCTGATATTGACGAGAAAATCCTGCTTTTGTGGAGAAAGATTTCTTTTTCTGTGGGAAATAAAAACAAGTATAAAATAAACAAATGCTATTATCTATGGATGAAGGAACCAAACTAGTCCTATCCAGAAACAATATTATAGAAAACCTAACCAAAAAGATAAGATAATAACAAAGTTTTGGGTATCCTCCCTTTAATCAACCAATGACATGCATAGAATGTCAGAGTCGTGAAATGAAATAAAAGGTAAACATGAGAAAATTGTAGAGAAAGACGGAAATAGGAAAGATTAAGACAGAATGATTTAAATACAACAGAAGTAGCCTAATCAGGCAGAGAAGATGGAGATATGGATCAGGCATACCCTGAGGAAAAGTGTCAGTAGCATCATTAAACAGACTCTGTCACGGAATCCACAGGGAAAGCATAAGAGAGGACAACCAAGGAACACCTGGGGAAGTGACGTGACCTAGTTGGTTAGTTAGTTATTTGGAGTTTAAGGGCTCAGTCAACTACTAAGCTTATCTCAGTGTCCATGTAATAGTAAGATGATAAGCTAGTGAAAAGCAAAAAGCAAAAGCAGAAGTAGAAGAAATAGATTTTAGAAGAGGGAAAAAAGGTTGCCAAAGAGGAAAAGAAGTCCTTCAAATAATAAGTACAATGCATATAATAATAATAAAGATAACTAAATGGAGAGATGATTTACCGGAGAGAAAAAACATAATCTCCGAAAAATATAAAAAACCAAATAATAATGGCCATAAAGCCCCCAAAAAAATGCACCGTAAAGACCACCCAGGATTTTCCTAACGCCCTATGTGTACAAAAGTACTCGGTCCCTCTAATTAGCACGTGACCCTGATAGCATTTTAAAGTCGAGCAATGCACACAAATGGGGGATGGCCACCAGCTATATGGTATGCCTCCTTCCCTCCTCAGCAAAAGCTCCTCCCTAATCTGAGGGAACAAACTAGCCTGATAGACAGAAGATAAGAGTACAGATGGGAGAAGAAACTCCCATTCCCTTGGTTGTCTCTTACGACCCACACATGGGGAGAAAGTGTTGGCCCTATTATTTACCCCCGGGAACCACACGGGGAACGTGACCTGGAGGTGGACATAAAAAAAATGGGACGCACCTGGAACGAGTAGCCAAGGACAGAGGACTATCTCAGACTGTGTTCTAAATGGAGCGATAGGCGTTAGTAATATAGGTAGTCTAAACAATATATAGACTTACGGGAAGAACATCTCCAATTAGAATATCAAAGAAAGCTAAGGCAATACTCATAGATGTCAAACTCTCCTGTTTTCATCCCGTTTTAATTTACTTCCTTGTGCTGCTTCTGTTTCTGTGGAGTGGAGTGAATGCCTGTTTCCGTGGAGTGAATGCCTGTTTCCGTGGAGTGAATGCCTGTTTCTGTGGACTAAATTTCTTCTTTATTGAGTAAAATTTCAAGTTCTGTGGGAAAATAAAAAAGTGAAAAATTTAGATCTATGAGTGAAAGATCCAAACAAGACAAAGCCAAAAACATAATAGAAAACATAAGAAAAATACAGGATATTCTACTTTTATCAACTAGGTAGGCTACATGTCATACACATATGATTGAGATGAGAATTGAAATGAAAGAAAGACAGGAAAAAAATGGAGGAGGACAGAAATAAGAAAGAAAAAGACAAAATTAATCAAATTCAATTACAATAACTGATAAAATAATGTGTTTCAAAATTGCTTGTTTGGCTTTTAAATGTATTCATGGTTTAGCGCCTGACTTCCTCACATCTCTTGTTTAGATCATAGGCCCACCCAAAGCTTTTCGCTCATCATCGGCTGTTGTCCTTAAACAATCTATATGTCATTCCAAATTTTTACAAAGATAATTTCAACATGCTGCTCCATCTGTGTGGAATTTCTTATCCGTTCCTACTCGACAGTCTAAATTGCTCTTTTAAAAAAGAACCTCAAAACTGAACTTTTTAAACAAACAAGTCTACAATTAGTTTACCATGTAATTAAATAGTGTCTTTTTTTAAATCACGTTTTATATAGATATCAAACTATAAAACTCTTAGTCATCTCTTTTAACTCTTTTTACCCCCTTCTTCAAAACTGTTATTAAGTCTTTTGTCTACCTGTCATCCCATCATTTATTACATATGTACAAACATTTTTTTAACAGGTTCTACGAGAAATGATATGATTCTTTTATTCAAAGTGAAAATATTCGTCTTAATTCTAATAGATTTTATTTCCAAATATAATGAATGTGTATTTATTGTAAAGCGCCTTTCTTTTGGGATTAGTGCGCTATAGAAATTTTATTATTATTATTATTTTGATTATTATTATTATTATTATCATATTACCACAGAGAAAAGAAAAATGGGCTTACTGGTAGATTAGATCATCTAGCAAATAAATATCAAATGAAGGACAGATCTGGAATTGCTTATTAATTGACATCAGATTCTTCTGTTTTCATCTCTTGTTTGATTTCCTCTGTGGGTTTAAATCCTGCTTCGGTGGTAAACAGTCCTGTTTCTGTGGGAAATTAAAGCAAATGTAGAATAACTTAGATCTTTGAATAAAAAAACTGGACCTAACCAAAAACAATACATGTATAGAAAAACCAGCAAAAGGACAGGAATAAATTGAATCCAGATGTTAAGAGTAGTGAAAGTGTTGATACTCATTAAACACAAGCTACAATACGAAATACTTAGATATTTATACAAGAAAGCTGCAGATATCCTGTATTTGTTTTGGTTTTTTTCATTTTGTTTTTTCCCCCACAATGACAGTGTTACTCAATCTAATTGAATTTTGTAAGTTTATTTGAATTTGAAGAAGAAGATTAAGATGACAGAGAAATGAAATCAAAGAAAGATAGACAGGAGAAAATTATGTAGAAGGACAGATAAAGATAATAAAACCAAACAAACAACAAAACAATAACACTATGTTAAATACAATATAGACATATGAAATGTGAACTTACCATAATATCATCTCCCAATATGTGGTATCATTTAAAGCAGGAGCAATATTCATCCGTGTCATGGGCATCTGTTTTCATTCGCTTCCGTGGGACAAGGATCCACTTCTAAGGGCTAAATGCATGTTTTTGTTGACAAAGTTCATGCTTCTGTGGGATAAAATCTTGTTTCTATGGGATAAAATCTTGTTTCCATGGTATAAAATCTTGTTTCCATGGGATAAAATCTTGTTTCCGTGGGATAAAATCTTGTTTCTGTGGGATAAAATCTTGTTTCCGTGGGATAAAATCTTGTTTCTATGGGGTAAAATCCTGTTTTTGTGGAATGAAGTCCTGCTTCTGTGGGATAAAATCTTTTTTCTGTGGGGCAAAGAGTCCAGTTTCGTGGTTGTCTTGATTTCAATCATGTTCACTAGTGTCAATGATTCTATTCGTTTATCTCCATTAACATACATAACATGTTTCAACATCACTTAGAAAATGGCATAGAATTTAAAACAGCAGATGGGTGAGTAATTTAGCTACAGTCTGGTCTCTCTAATCCAAACACCTCTCAGTTCCCAGCAATTTTGTTTGGATTACAGAATTTTCCGGATTAGGGAATACTAAGAAATAATCAGAAAAAAATCTGTTCCCAGAAAATGATTCGGATTAAAGAAGTCCAGATTAGAGAGATCAGACTGTATTTATTGGAGTTGAAGGGCTTTATCAAGCTGAGATGATCCATGAAAAAGGTTTAAGATGAAAGGCTAGGGAAAAGAAAGAAAACAAAGATAAGTAGAAAAATAATAGGTTCTAGTAGAAGGAAAAAAGTTGCCAGGGAGGAAAAGAATCACTTCAAATAATGAATAGAAAACATAATAATAATAAAGATAACTTAATGGAGAGATGATTTACAGATTAAAACAAACATCATCTCTCAAAAACAAAAAAATATAATTAATGATGGCCATCAAGCCCCAAAAACCGGGGGTGATGTCAGGTAGATCTATAAACAAACATATCACAACAACCAAAAGAAAAATGCATGTTTTGATTAATTCCAATAATTTGACATCAATTTCCTAGATCATTATTTCTCGTAGGCCTACATTTATGTTGATCAAAGGTTGTCTGAGAGATAAATCTGACATTCCCTACGTCATCTAAATTCACGCAAAAACACAATGTTCAATTTGATTATCAGGATCACACATTCTTGTCTTCATGTTTAAAGACCAAAGTGTGGTTGCCCAGGCACACTTACTTCCCCTCAGATCTTGACTTTTCCTGCTTATTCAGAGACACATCAATATGTATGAGATAGGAGAAGTTTGGAGTGTTTCTCTAAATTAGACTTTGGTAGGAATTGGAATTTTACCAGGGCGACGGCCGGAAAGGCCTGCTCTTATCGATTTTAACCACTGAGGGTTCTTTTACATACGCAAAGGCACATGGGACCTTCGAGTTTATCGTCTGTCTCCGAAAGGACTAGGCACTTATAGTCTCCGAAAGGACTAGGCACTTATATCCTGCCTACCACAGGATACGGACTCAGATGAAATATAAAAAATTGGATTTCAACATTCATAAAGACTGCCATGACCAGTATTCGAATTATCTATCATCAGGTATTAAAGGTTAAATAACTATCAAATTAATGGTTTCAAAATTAAATTTATCACATAGCAGTTAGGGTCCATACAGCAGATGTCTAGATTGAACTCAATAAAAATGTTATCAATAATTAACTTAAATCAGGATGCCATTTAGACCAAAACCTAATTAGCCATTTTCATCTGACCAAAGAATATTGTTCACTTTCTTAAAACTTTTACATTCACTTCCTTTTGGTTAACACGACCCCCTCCCCACCCTCAGCTTCTCAAAAGAACTACCGTATGTTGTACGTTTTACAATTCACGTTCACACGTATTGGTCTGAATATTTCAATGATTGTTGGATTATAATTAATTTTTACCCCATTACACTGACTGTGATTTGTAACCAACCCTTTCTATGGTAAATTTATAAATGGGTCATAAGTAAAATGGGTCATAAGTAAAATGGAATGTAAATGTATCTTATAGCAACTAAGTCATTGACAAAGAGAAAGACATACAACTTAATTTTAATATTAGACACAAATTCTTGATACATTTAAGTTAGATAAGATAAGATAAAACAAGAGGAAATGTTGGTTCACAATTGAATTGATGGCATAATAACAGCAGCACATAATATATAATAAAGCATAAAACATAATAAAATTATATATGGCAATACGGTAATACTGATCAAATGTTTAAAAAATAATATTATGTCATGTAGTGATTAATAAGTAGCCATCATAAACATGTACAATATTTCACATAATCTATCTCCCTGCACATAATAAAATATGAAATACTTTATAGATATAAAAACACAACAACACAGATACATCACTAGCAAACCTTCAGTGGTACAAATTAAGAGCAGAAAATGGAGCTGGCTTGGGCGTACATTTAGAAAGCCAACAGCTAATATATCACAACAAGACCTGAAGTGGCATTACCAGGGAAAGTGAGGAGGCCAGAAACCACTCAGAAGAAGTGGACCAAACAGAAAGCTCAACAATGGAACGAGATTGAAAAACTGGCGCAGGATAGAGTGTAGAGTAGGAATCTCACTAGCTTAACCTGATGGTATTGTGTTGTGATGAGAAAGAAAGTAGAGACAAGATTATGGAAATCTTCGTTAAGGCTGATGATATTGTGTTGTAACGGGAAAGATATTAATCACAGGATGAAGGTAATTATCATTAGAACAGATGATATTGTGTTGCATGTTAAGAGAATGAAATTTGTCACAGGATGGACATCATTTGCACTACAGTCAACTTAATGCTCTCCAGAAGTTGCTACAACCAATCTCAGTGCTCTCACTCCTTTGGACAACATCAACAAGGCCGTGAGTAGCGTTTTGATGTCAGAGCAACTCAAAAACTCATACATTCTGCTCAGGCTCACACTCAGAGGTTACCATTGTGTCGCCTCAGCTTCAACACAACACAGCAGGTGGCATTTACAGGTTATAAAGTCCACTCAATCGACATCGCCAAATGATCAACACGGGCTGCCTTAGACTTTATGCCTCAGTGGTCAGGCAACCGCCTGTCTTAAGCTGGGCAGTCTTCAGTCAATAAAGTGCTTCCCTACCATGTCTCATTGGGAGCTTGGAGGTTTTTTTTTTTTTCAACATGACAAGCGAATGTAACCTTATACACTGCACCAGACAACCAAAGAACATCATTAAAGAAGTGAAATACCTCAAACATATGGCAGACTTGAGGAAAACAGTGATCATTCCTTGTTGCATTCTGCTTGGATTTACGCTGTTTGCCTACATTGTAAAGTGTTTTGAGTGGGTTTAGTTGTGGGGTGAATCATAACATTATTATCATGGAAAATGTTCATAGAATTAAACAACAAATCTAAGAACAATTTTATGATTTGCGATTCTTTGATCAAAGTAAATTTAATTTGTTTAAACTCTTTACCCATGGGAAAGAAGATGTTTTGGTGAATATTGAACATCTGAACATTGCAGTCAAATTGTAATGGCACATGGGAGAGTGAATATTAGGCCTGTTGGTGAATGTTGAGAGGAAATAATAAAAATATTTTCAAGCTTCGAAAGTCACGGAATGGCTAAAATGAGTTACATCCACCCACTGACAATGAGCCAACGAGCGCCTTAACCACTGAGCTATCCACGCCCAAAAGCAAACCTTTTGATAACATCCAAATAAGTTTAAAAGTAACAATGAATTGAAATTGTCTTAGATCTAGTCTGTCAGATTCACATTGAAGATTTTATTCCAACAATGTTTCATGGCTATGTCTGCCATTAACTGATTCCTTCCTTTCCTTTGCTCTCAGCAGCTCTGTATATTGATTCCAGGTGCTCCACTTGACTGTTGTCAGCAGCATTATGAAAGACAAAGGGTACAATCCATCAAACAACACCTCTAGCCTGTAGAAACTCAACATGTTCAGATTCACATTCCCTGTTTATTTCTAAATAGTTTGATGTTGTATAATTTGTCAAATTAGAACTGAATTTTCTTTTAAAAAAACAAAAGAAATATTGATAAAGTTATGTGCAAAGAGAGATAATTCTGGCAGATTCATCTAAAAATAACGGATGGAATCAGTTAAAATGCTAGTTATTATAATCATTCATCTAATTAAGTGTCTTAATTGCCATGTCACACTCTTGGAGATATTTTAACGAAGCCCTGCATACTTAATGCTATATCCTCAGCATCCAAAAATGCTCCGACTAAATCCACGCACTCTGTGACACCCACCCCCCTCCAACTTGTCTCCTCCAACCCCTACCTTGGGATCCTGTTCTCTGAAGGCCTGAAGTGGAGCCCCCGCATAGCCAGTATATGTACATATATTACGAAGAAAGCTAGAAGCACCCTCGGCTTCCTCCACAGAAACCTACGATTCTTCCCTCAACACTGCAAGAAAAATGCTTACCTAGCCCTCATCCGCCCACTCCTGGAGTACGGATGCATCACCTGGTCCCCCTACCTTCAGCAAGACATCAACAACCTGGAAAGAATCCAACAACACTCCGCCCACTTCATTACCAACGACTACTCCTCCAGATCTCTACACCTCGCATTCTTCTTACATGGTGGTAGAAGAGTGGTACCGGCCGTACCGCCTGCAGAATATCTGACACAAAACAGGGCAGGCCATAGGATCAAACCTCGGAACTTTAGTGACTATAACACCACCAGTGCCATTTCTGATCACATCCGTAATAATTCAAAGACCTTCACAGTATGCTAGATGCAAAACTGAACAATACCAGAACTCTTTCTTCGCAAACACAACAAGAGACTGGAACCACCTGGACGAGACCACTGTGACATCTCCAACGGTTGAGAGCCTCAAGATATGGCTCTCAGCTCGCCATTAGTGTTAGGCTGCGCACTCCTCCCACCGTTGCGTTTATATCATCAGTGGCGGTAGCAACGCACTAAACAGGTCATTGCGTGAAAGTAAGGTTAGAATAACAATCTAGATCTAGATTAAGAAGAAAGCAAAAAACCCATTACACCGACAGCAAATCAGATTTGGTTGGTTATTAGACCCAGTCAACCAAATTTGGATAAATCAGGGTCTTAATGTCATGTCATGTCACTCTCTTGGAATAATTTAAATGAAGCCTTGCATACTTAACAAGATCCAATTTGAGTACCATCGTCTGATTGTTGTTTGATAGAGAGCCAGAATTACCATCTAGATTGAGTATGAGACAGAAAACACATTCCAAAGACATTAAGTAAGAACAGCGATCATTGCCAGCAGTCCAACAGTAATTACAAACTGCTGAATAAGATGCCACAAAATGCTTCTCTCAATTCAATTATTATACCACAAAATACCTTTCTCAACTCCATTATTAGGCCACAAAACGCCTCTCTAAATTCCATTATTTGAACACAGAATAACAGTGTGTCTTTTTTGGTAACTTTTCTTCAAGAAGAGGCAATATGATATCAGCCATGACATTTTATTTCATCAAATAAATGCTATAGAAAAATCCTTAGATTACTATGGACAGAGAAACTATCAAACGAAGAGTTACTGAGAAATATCGGAATATAATCACCAACACTCCAAACGACATGAATCACAAGAAAGACATATTATATATATGAAGAGAAAGAGAAAGAGGAGGACAAACGAGAAGATGGGAACAAGACATACAGGACTGGCTGGGAATGACAACACAAGCATGAACATTTTTTGATGGTTCAAAATGTCTTCTTTGAAAGAAGTACTCATTTAATTCTACTATGGAGTCTTTGATACTATAGATGAAGAATTAATGATGATGTAGATTATTTAATTTTCGCTTGGTTTAATAACCAGTAACCCTTGATCTCAGTATTTTATTCAATTCCTGCCTTTCTTAGGATCATATTTTAATGTTACTTACTTTGCATATCTAATTTAATGATGATTACCATAGCAACACTGAAAAATTTCAGTTGGCCAACTTTAATTTCAATGTGGAGATGCCTTCAAAAGAAGATAAATAACAATCCTACCAATCATGGCAAATTAATCAATAAAATCTTTATGTTTCATCTTTATGTATTTTGTTTATAGAAATAATAAATCAACTGTGCTAGAATCGCGAAAGTTAGAATTGGTGGAAACAGCCGAGGTGTATCAGCAATTTGACAGATATTAAAAAACCCAGGAAGTTAAGGAAGTTAGAAGATAAACTAAAGTGAAGATGCACCATTTGTGTGATTTTTTTAAAAATAGGCCTACACCAATTTCTAGATAACCACAAATTTTCAGACAAACTTGAATTGATTTCATTGCTAATCGCTCAATTGATAGAGATAGATCAAATTGATAGATAGATTAAATTGATAGATAGATAGATAAACAATGATATTCATTGGTAACAACTACTACTACTGCTAGAGAAATACTGCTACTAACTGATATTGCTACTAATTCAATTCAAATATCAGATGGATGGATGGATAGATAAATAGATAGATTAATTAAATGATATCTACTAGTTCTATCTAGTAGGCTACTGCGACAGCTATCAAAGATATTTACATACTGCTACAAAACTTGCCACTGTTTCAATTTTAATTTTCAATATCATTGGGAGGATATTATCATTTTGCTTCTGTTAAACACAGGTTTGATTGATGACCTAGAAAGTATAGGGTTTCTATGACAATGAAACAATAC